>VWYP01009656.1:0-20471 GCA_013400435.1 Pycnonotus jocosus | reverse complement strand
TCAAAAAAATAGACACTTTCTAATAGATTGAACATGATATTGAGGAGTCCAAGCATATTTTTTTTTTGTTAATATAGCACAGAATGTAAAGTTTAAGTATAAAAGTGAGCTACTCTGAATTTAATTTTCAGACTATTTTATCAGTACTTCTTCCTTTGAAGAAGGATTATGATGGTCCAATAAGACTTGGATCAGCACCTCCTACATTCCATTCTTTTGTCTCTTCTCATATATGTATATTTATATATGCATGCTTGGTCTTTTTACCTGAGATAAGGAGTTCAAAAATTACATTGATCCTGTATTTTGTAAGGTGCTGGGGTGCAAAAGTAAAGGCATTTCTGCTGCTTCTTTCCACTCCCTGCATAAGAAAGATTGGTGATGTCAGCAGGTATAGAAAGGCCATGAATAATTTGATTAAGGAGCTGAATTTGAGTATGGCCCATGAGTGTGCTGCTATGAGTATCTGGGATCTGGGTTTTTAATAGGGTGGCATGGCAGATTCTGTGGCAGGTTTTATTTTTTTCCCCTCTCCAAACTGGTGATGGGAACTGTTGGATGTCCTAGGACTTCTTATTAAGACTGCAAGATTCACTGACTTTCATGAACTGATCAACCTACCTGAAACTAAGATAAAACCTTATCGGCATTGTAATGCTCTTTTTGTATTTACCATTAAAAAAAAAAGTTTTATAATTGCTGTTAAATTCACAACTTAATGGACAAAAGTTCAATTTATAGTTCATTATTATGCTGTGATATTCTGTGTAATTTTTTTCCCTCTTACAAATATGTAACTAAATCTTTCTTAATTGTATTTGTCTTCATTCCATTACTCAAGTTCTCACAACAGCTGATTTTTCAGGAAACCTTCTCTGATATATTATTTAATAGTTTAGTTCTTTATAACCTTTTATATTTTTTACATTTTCAGCCACTAAAAAAAAAAAAGCAAAGCTTAAACCCCCATGATTTCCAGCCTGAGAGAATATCGAAATGAAAGCACACATAAGAAGGATCTAATTACAACACGCGAAAAATAGAACGCTGCAAATCCTTCATTTTTAAAGAACTTTGTCTTGGATTGAAATTTAATCAAACTGCACTCTGAGTGTTTGAGTTCAAACAGAGAGGAAGGCTCAGAGCATTAACCCACATCCTGTGGAAACCCTTTCTCCTGTGATGAGTCCTTCACCTGAGCAGCCTGAATGATGTCAGTGGCTCCAGCACTCATCAGCCTCAAGTGACAGAGCACAATTCCCAGGGAAATGAGCCCTTGCAGCTCTGGCAGACCATAATATGGCCTCATAATGTGCCTGCATCACTCTTCTGCTCTCTACATGACACAGGGAAAGGTTTCCAGTGTCATGGCCAGTGGAAGGATTAAAAGCAGTGATTGCTTTGTCTCTGGGGGTGTCCAGGCTGGAAATAGGTGCAGTGGAAGGATCTGCTGGGTCCCACCAGGTACTGGACCACAAAATAGGAATGGGAGTGGTTTGGGGAGCAGCCACTAAAGAAATCTCACAAACCCAATAAACTAACACCTAAGGAAGGTGTCTTTCTTTTTTCACAGAAAGGGTGATAAAGTACTGGAATGATCTGCTCAGGGAGGTGGTGGAGTCACCATCCCTGGATGTGTTTAAACAAAGCCTGGATGTGGCACTGGTGCCATGGTTTAGTTGAGGTGTTGGGGCTGGGTTGGACTTGATGATCTTGGAGGTCTCTTCCAACCTGGTGATTCTGTGATTCTGTGCAATATGATTCATCCAGCTTCTCACAGTCATTCCAGAAGGACTGGCAGACAGAAAAAGAGAGAAAGAAATGGGGAAAAAGCAGATGTATGACAGAACAAATCAAAAATGCCAAGTATAAATAGGCATTTATACTGTAAGTAGTACAAATAGAGACAGATTCGTTAAGAAGCAGTTATTGAGTCTTCTGCCTTTTCCTTCTCCTTTGACTGATACCTTCTATTCCCTCACACCACACAAAATTATTCATTTTTCTTTTTTCTTATGGCAATTTTCCCATTTTCTTTGGTACTTAAGGCATGACCCCTCAGGTGTCAGCACAGCTTCCACTTATCCTTCTTCTGCCCTGCCTCCAAGTAATTAGCTGACTAAACCTGAGCAAATTGTGTGGAGCAGTAAGGAAACATGAACTGCGTGTTTTATTATTCAGGCAATTATTTATTATTATTTATTTAGTATTGCCTGCATCCTCTATGCACGTTGCTTGCCAATGTTCTGCACAAGGAATTAAAACAATTCAGGTAAATAATCTGGTCAGAGGTTGCTTAATTCTGATGAGAGACAGGGGATAAAAATATGGAGCAAGAAAGCAGTGAAGAGTAAAAGAAAGAAGAGATTCAGGGGGAAATTCCCCGAATATGTTTTATTCTTGTTTCTGCTTTTTGGGGTTTTTTTTTTGTTGAAATAATGAAGAGGATGAATTTAATCTCACTCTGATCTCTTTGTTCTACATGCAGAGGGTGCACCTTGGGATTGTTTTGCTCTCTTTTAATGTCATTCAATTAAAATACTGTTCTGAAGTGGAGAGTGTAAACGTTCAATCTGAAATTTCTCAAATTTTCTTTCTTTTATGTTCAATGAAATCATTCAGTAAATTTATCTGAATTCAAATTTTTTCAAATGTCAAATGGTCTCTATGTTCAGAAATTATATGTAGTGTCAGAATATCCAAGTATAGTAAAATATGTAGTTAGAAAACCCAAATAATTTCTGGCTGAGTGCAAGCCTAGTGTTCATGCAATATTTCTAGTGTACTAGAACATTGTACAAATGCCTAAATGAGATGAATCACCCTGAAAAAAAAAAACCTGAACTGAAAAATTGCTTTAACCTTTTTGAAACAATGCATTTTGACATTTCCAAAATGAAACAAGAGCCAAGATTTCATGTAGGCTTTTCCCACTGAAGCTGTCATAAAAATCAACAAGCTCTCATGACGCATTTCGAGGGAGAACGCGTTGTATTTTCAACTTAGAAAATGGCACTGCAGTTAACCAGTATTTTTGTTACTTGATTCTACTGCTAAAGAGATTTGGGGACTGAGAGCATGGACCTTGCTTGTCCTTTAGTTGTTTTTTTGGGGTTTGTTTTGGCATGTATTTTTTGGAACACTTTTTCACCTTTAATAGTTGAAACTCTGAGTCCCAAATCTACTTTCCGGCAAGGACAACAAATCTGGGACAACTTCAGCAGGTCCAAACAACCACTGCCCCCTCAGAATGCAGTGGTATGATGGTTTTAAAGAGCAATTCTGCAGCAGTCCTGTAAATTTTAAATTTTATCGATTATATCCTCTTCTATGAGAAAGCATTTGATGAGCAGGGATTAGAGGGGTATTTTTGAGAAGATGAGTGACCACCCATCAATCTGAAGTCTGAGTGTGTAGACCCTGGTGCTGCACTCCTGCTCCACAGCTGGTTTCAGATCCCCAGATGACTTTTCCTGGAGGGAAATTGAATCTATTTATTACTTTTTTTAATAGTCAAGGAACTTGATAAGAAATTTTGCTTTTAAGAGGTTACTCTTTATGACATTTGCAACCATGTACAGATGTTCAATTTACAATCGATGGTAACTTTCTCTCAACTCCCCTGTAAAAAATGGTGCTGGAGTTGTTTCTCTTTTTTTCCTCTTCTTAAAATCACAGTAACTTGCTGTTGCAGTCAGATATAAGTTTGACAGAACATGACTGGAAATGGTTCTGTTCTCTGCTTTGCTTGTCTAAAGCAGAAATCCTTCCACTGCAACAAATGCAGACACATTAATGCAAAAACTGGCTGATCTAAATCCCAGGGTGGTGTTGAACAGAGAGGAGAATGCCATGTGGCTTTTCAGAGCTGAACCTGCACAATAAATCTCATCTTGGTTCCATCTTGGCAGAGGAAAGAATGAAAGTGGTTACAGAGTGGGTGATAATTGAACAGAGGGGCTGCTTTTCATCTCTGAGGAGATCAGCTCCTGTTTCACACACACATACATTTTATTTCTCGTGACTTTGACAAAAATAATTTAAAGGATGTTTTTTTAGGACTTCTCATAAGATTTCATTATATGAGAAAGACCCAGCAACAAGACCAAAGCCCCCACCAGCTGGAATAAAGTAGCATACCAAGGAAGTCACTCTGGATCAAATTCAAAGCCCATTTTAATGAATTCATCTTTTTCCCTTGACTTCTCCAAAGTCTCAGGAGCTCTTACTGAAGAAAGAACTTGAGGCCACTTGATATTGTATAGGATTTAAAATATGTTGGGTTTTTTTTCTCATATCTTGTTAAGTTTTTTAGTTATTTTAGATGGACCTGTGACTCTCTTACTGAAGAAGGGGTTGTTGTAGGCTGGGAAAAGGACAAGGTGGTAAACTTCCAAAAGGCAGCTCGATGATGTGAATGATTTTTATGCAGAAACACGCTTTTGAAAATGAGAGACGAATGGCTTGGTGTGGGAACTATTCATAAGAGACCTGAAACCCTTCAAGATATGTAATTTTTAGATATGGTGTTCCTGGAAAGGAAATTAAAGGTGGCCAAGTGTTTCACCTGTCTGTCAGTGGTGATTTAGGTCAGAGGAAGGTGATGGCACTGTCATGTTGAGCCCTATTTTATACAGTAATTGTGAGAATAGTGGGGTGGGAGATCCCCTCTGCACAGCAGATTTGAACTCTCTATTGACAGGCTGCATTTGCTCCCTGCCTGTGGGGCTGTCAAAGGGTCAGAGGAGCTCGAGCAGAGAGAAAAACCTTTACAATCATATGCTGGAAAATGAAAGGCAGTGATTGAATTTATTCAGATTTACCAAAGGGGTGTCTTGTCCCCCTGACCTTGCTCGTGCTGGTGGTTATGGGGGAGCAGCTGGGGCTGCCCAAAACTCTGCTGTGAGATCAGAGCACACAGTGACTTGCTGAGCTTTGGCTACACTGACTTTCTCTTACACCAGGTAGAAAAACCTTCTCCCCCGCTTTCTGCTTGGATCTTTGTTACTGACCCATGATGCTGCTCCACTGGCTTGTAATGACCATTTGCAGCTGCAGTGTGTCTTTTTAAATTCAGTTTGTGTGCTGAAAAACTCCCAGACAGGTGCACAAATGTCATCCAGCTACTTCTGCAGGAATTACACTTCTGTCTTTTATGTACTGGGGTGGAAAATTCTGCCATGAGCACTTTTACACAGATATTTACCTTTTTGAAGGGAACAAAGAATTGCAGTTGTAATAAAGATAATATTCACTGGCATAGATTTGAAAACATTTCCTAAGGGTGTTTTACACTGATGACTTCTCTTGTCAGTAAGGAAAATGAGGCACTGGAGAGGCTGTAGGAACAGCCTAAGAGCCAACAGGAATCTGCTGTTCCAAAGAACTGAAAGAGTTAATGTTCAAGAGCCTGGGTGATATAAATTTTTATAACTCTGATGAAGTCATCTGTGTCCATTTCTACTGACTGCAAAGATAATATTGAGCTCCAGAGCATTGATGCAAGCTTCAGTTTGCTCTAATATTAACTACAATGTTAACTGTGACACAGCCCTCTCACAGCCTGTCTGTTAAATAAATACCTTTAAAACCCCTCTCAAAGTTTTTTGCTGAGTTCTTTTTTTAAATTTTAACAAAAGTAAGGACTTCTGATATTTGATATTGTCCTTTGGTGGGAAGCTACATTATAGCAACCAAAGAAAGAAAAAAGTGGTTAGGCCTGAAACTTTTGCTTAAAGGATCAACCAAAGAACAAAGTGCAAGATTCCTTAGATCCCACTTTCCTCTCCAGGTGTGCAGTGCCTATGCTGGACCTGTGTTTGATTTTGTTTTGCAGTAGATGCCGCTCTACAGTCAGAATTTCATTCCAGCACTCCCCTCTCAAGTACACTGCAGACAATAGAAGTGTCTCCATGTAGGTCTGACCATGAAGACTGGATTGCTGGGGGAGAAATGAGAGCTCCACACATTTGGAATTTGTAAATAGCTGTAATGGGAATTTGTATATAGCTATTTGTAAATAGTTATAAATAGCTGAGCTGCTGCTCATCCACTCTCAGCACTGCTTAGAGACAATGCCTGGTTTTTACACATTTGGCATAAGCAGTGCAAGGAGACACTCTCCACTTTGCAGAACATCTGGGAAAAAGCATCCTTTAAAATTGTGGCCATGAGATTGATGAAATCTCTTCTCAAATCCATATTAATGACTGACTCCTCTCCATGGATGGCTGTGCTGGAAGATGGGGAAAGCTCTCACTTTTCCTGCTTGGCTGGTGCTGTTCTGTTATTGTTTTTTCTTGGTAGTGCCACGCTCTGCCTGGGATGTGGCATCACCTCCCTGTGCTTTGTGCTGAGGCTCACTAGAGGGGAGACTGAAAACATTCAGGATTATATTTTGGCTGTTCTAATCTGTTTGTGGAGAGTCTCTGCTCTGTCACAGTCTGCTTCCTGCTCTCACACTTCTTACCCAGTTGGCTGCTCACCTTCTACTTTGGAGTGTTTTCTTAACAGTCATTGCTTTGTGGATAATAATTGATTTTAAGTTCTTTCAGTACTCCCAAGGCAGACGATGCAGACAGGTGGGCACACCTTTCCTGGGTTTCTCCCATCAGAGAACTACAAGGAGAATTTCTCTGAGGAAGAAGGAAAGTTGAAAACTTTACCTAGGGAAAAAAAAAAAAGGAAAAAAAAAAAAAGAAAAAGAAAAAGAAGAATGTCCTGGGCTTTTTTTCCTGCTAGAAATCTTACATTCTGCTGTGTGAAATGAGTTTTGTTACATTCGTCTCTCTCAAACTGCTGAGTGCAGCAGGAGGAAACTCTCAGTGGCCAACCTGCCAGTGAAAATTCTCTTTCAGCTGCTGTCTTCAGGTCTTCTTTCTTGCTGAAGTTCAAGGTTTATTTAAGGATCTCTGACCCTGCATCTGGGGCCTCTTTGCTCTGTGATAGCATTTAGCTGCCTGGGCTCAGCCGTAAGGAGCTCTCCAGGCACTTTCTCCCTTTTTAATCTTTTATTAACAACCAGTGGGCCTGACTTAGTCTGACCTTTCTGCTTCTTGCCTTTATTTATCTGCCAAACACCAGCCCAGCTCCCTCAGTGAGCCTTGGATGTGTTTTGAGGAGTCCTGGGAAGAGCTGGTTGGGAAAACTTTCTCTTTTGCATGCATTCCTTGGAGCTTCTCTTATCTCAGGTCTTCAGAGGAATTCCTCAACACAGCCAAACCCCTTGAAGTCACAACTTCTGGTTAGTGCATTTTACCTTAATAATTCAGTCCATGGGACAGGGATTTTGTCTGTCCCCATTGCCATCCTGCTGGAACATTTGAGGTTTCTTAACTCTGAAATGACACTGTGATGAAGAATTGTCCCTCTGGGATTGCTGGGGTGCATTTTACCTCAAAGGACAAATTTTATAAAGCTTTGCAGGAACATGGAAGAGTTAAGCTGCAGGTCTGTCCTTGTTTCAGCCAGCCCAGTGCTATCAGCTCTCTCTGAGTACTTGTACATTTAATTATTTCATAAAGGCTTTGTTTGGACTCAGCTCTTTGCTGGCCTGTTCCCCTGTCTGGGAGCAGCCAGTCCCACTCCTGCATTGCTGGGCCCTGGCCAGAGCTCAGGATGGAAACAGCATCCTCACCTCTCACCTGCAGACTGTGCTGACCTGATTTAGGTGCTGGAATTCAGGAATTGCAGCCAGCCTGCCCTGAGATGATGCAGCCCCCAAACCCAGCTCGTTGTCTCCCAGTGCCACTTGGTAATGGTTGGAGAATAAATCCATTAGAAGACCTTTTGGGGATGAGAATTATAATTTTGCAAAACAGCAATCGCTACAAGCATTACCCTTTAGCTACTGACAGCAAAGTTCAAAAATCTCATCATGCTCTGGTTTTGCAGCAGCTGATAAAGGTTAATAAAATGGAGGTTTAAAAGGCAGCGTTTCTAAATTTTTATGCTCAGAAAGGATGATTCTCATTTTATTGGATTGACTCAACCCACACTTTCCATTCACATGGAAGCTGCAGGACTCTCAAATTCCTTCTTGCACCACATGGAATCACAAACTCCACTCCTTGCTGCTGTCACAGCTGGCAGAGAGGAGATGGCAGTGTCTGAAATGAGCTGCTGTCTGTAAATATCATTGCAAGATAAGATTTGTGCAGTGGCCTCTGCAGAACGGCACCTCTGCTTCACTGAATTATTGATTTAATTCAGAATTGGATCCTATACAACATTTCTGGTGGGAATTCTTCATGCAGTGGAGTATTAAGATTTTGTAGTTTACATTTGTTATGCTCCTGTGTCTCTGAACATACTCATCTGTGGTATAAGACAAAGATGTGTTGCAACAGGAAGAATTTTAGAATTCTTTGATTGAAGTTGGCTCTGCTATTTAGAGTTAGTGCTAATTTCATGCCAGTTTGAGGGGTCTGTGCCTCCTTTCCTGTTTCTCATCAGTAAGTGATGATGAGACAGGTTGTGTGCATTTTTACAGGTTGCCTTCATTTTACACGTTCCTCAAATGTGTACTTTGAGATTATTCTGTGCCTTTTATGTAAAAAGAGAAAGGTAAATATCTTGAGTTTGTGGTGCTGCACCGAGTTCCACTGATCTAAGACAAAAATAATGAGTTGTTTAATTGGGCCGATTATATTTAAAATCAAGTCCCTTTTTTGGGTCTGCAGTTGCTAGAGATGAGCCTGATCTGAATCACTGTGCCAGAGACAGGCTGATAGCTGGTTTATTTTGTTTTTATTGTGGGCCATACCTAAGCACCAAGGATATTCAGGATAGCAACACTGAGAATCCAGTTTTGGTTGCTTTGTTCATTGTATTCACAAAGGCTTCACATGTGAGACAGGAGTGTAAATAAAAGGCTTTAAGCTTAAATCAGTGATGTAATCACAGAAGTGATTGTTAATTCTGACTTCAAAGTTGATAAGACACATGAGACCATTTCATTTTTTTACATCAAGTTCCACTTGATATATCTTGGTTAATATTTGTGTTGTTACAGAATTGGGACAGCAGCTGATGGCTCTGGTACCTGTGCAGTTTATGCACCATAATTATCATGTATTAATTATTCACCTTGCATGGTCCATCCAAATCCATGAGCTTCTCCTAAAGCCATGGCTCACACCAAAAGTGGCTGATGTGCCCTTTGAGAACCCACAGGTGTCCTGCCCTTCATTAAATAATACTCTCTGGCCATTGTGTTGGGATGGAGTGTTTTGCACACTGGGCTGAAATGATCAGGGCACTTCCCAAAAAACAGAGTTGGGGTGGACTGGATGGAGGAACTCAGCTTTCAGACGTGGCTTGACTGGCAATTTCAGCCCTCTAGAGCATTCCTAATATCATAAAACTCTTTGTTTGGTACATTTTATGGCAAAACAACAACAACAACAAGAAGGATTTGCACTGAATAATGCCTTCCATCTGTGCCCTCTTAGAATGCTGAAAATGACTCACTGTAAAGTTATTATCATGCCCCTATATAGGATGAGTGCAGAGATGGACAGAGACATTAAGCAACTTGCTCAGGGCTGTAAAGTGAATGAAAAATTCCTAAGAAAGCCTAATGTACTGATTTTTGACCTGCAGTCTTACCAGTAGACTTTGCTGCTCTGATGTAGCTTTGACAAAAACAAATTATTTTATGCATTCTGTTTATTGTGTTTTTAGATAAAACATGAGGTACTGACTGAGCTTGACCAAAGGGAGAAGTTAATAAATACAGAAGAATTTTTTTAATATACATAAACTTGATATCTGTCTTATTAAGATTAAAATAAGCAATAAACCTGTCAGACACTGCCATCAGGAGCACATGGGATTTCAGGTATAATAGCAGCAAAATGTAATAATAATAACAAAATGCAGTCAAAGCATTCTGGCACTGAATGAATGCTCTTGCCTGTAATAATTTGCAAGAAAATTTCCATTTTGAAGACCTGTTCCTTTATTATTTCGGCCTGTTTGCAGCAGCATAGGAGGAGCTGACATTTCAAATAATTGCTGCAGCAACAAACAACGGAAGCATTTATCACAAGATGCCAATTAATATTTGCAGGCTATTCAGCACATTTAACGAAGGCTGAAGATAATCACCCTTGCTGTGTATCCTAATATCCTCCCCACCCCTACCCCAAACACTGTCTGGATCTTTAAGATTCTTTTTCTTTAATGCAATTAGTTTGATTTTACCAAACTTGGGGGCTTTTGATGCATAAATGAGGTATCTGATTGTGACTCCGATTTTGCATGTCTCAGACTTGCACTTGATATTAAAGCAAAAAGCCTTCTGATGTTTTGGAACTCTGAGCTGAGTTCCCAAGCCTTTTCATGTAAATAAAAAATGTTTACATTCCTGTGCTCTGAGAAAAGCATTTGAGTGATTGGTATGGTCACTAATCCAAGTGATGGGATGACCTGCCTTTGGCCAATAATTACCCACTTTTGTACAGTGGATATAAATGGAGTCAGAAAATCAGAATAAAGAGATTTTTGCACCCTGACTCCGGACCTGTCTGCCTTGTCCTTTCCAAACTCCAAAAAACAAATGCTGCACCCCCAAAAAGGTGCAACATCTGATGGTGCAGCTCAGTTCATGCTTGGAGATGAACGTGCATGCAATGAGCAGGAGCCAAAAGGGGGAAGCTGTTATGACATAATTTTATAATTGGAGTGATTTATGTGCTGGAATGGTGGCACCCAGACATGCTGCTGTTCCTGCTGCTGTCGTGTTGAGTGCACAACTTAGTGACATTTGATCCTTCCAATTTGTAGTCTCTCATCTCGTTTATGTTTGCTATCAAAAGGATAATTTGTAAAGCAAATGTTCTGTTGACCCGAATTGGCAGAAACGTTTTTCAATCTGCCAATTTTTCCACTTAAATGAAAAAGAATTAAATTTATTAGCCTATAACTTTCTCTTTCCTTTAATGATGGGTTTATCATTCCATTTAGCATTTGCTCAGGCAGTGGAGTAACTTTTTAAGACCAGAAGAGTGAAATATTTGCATCTGCTTTTACCATCTGATGGTAACAAAAACTGTAGAGATTGGGTTGATTTCTTTTGGTTATGGCTTATCAGAGTAAGAATGGGTGATAGCAGAGCAGGGATTTGTCTTGTTCCAGATCCATGGCACAATTCAGCTTATTAAGATTAAATAATTAAATAAATGAAATAACGATTAAATTTAGTTAAATAATTCAATAAATTCCTACCTGGCTGACCCAGGCAGGAATGGACCTCAGTGCCTGTGTGAACTGAGTAAAGGGGAGATAAACGCTTCTCCCTCCTGGATGCTGCACAGGAGCTGTCAAACCTTAACTGTGCTTGGTTATTTAAGCCTGACTTAAGTTATGGCTGAGTGACACCAGGTTCCAGGTGTTCCAGCTTCTTTCCTGTGCCTTGTTTGTAGCCTCTCTCCCTTTGTGGTTCCACTGAAGATCTACAGTTCCCTGGAGTGACACTGCCATAGATTTTCTTGTGTCGGTGCATTAGCGTTTGTCATGAGTTGTTTGCAGCATAAATGTTTTTTTTCTTTATGGCTTTTTTCTGGCTCTAGACATTTTGATAGCACTGCTACAGCCATTAAAAGAAAGAAAGAAAGAAAGAAAGAAAGAAAGAAAAAAGAATGGAAAGTTTTTTGAGAATAAGGCAGCTTAATAATATAATTTTGAGTTAATTCCTCAGAGAAGAGTGTGTTTTTTAATATTGCAGGAGGTACAGTGTAATGCTAAGTATAAGTAGTGAAAAGACGTATTTTTCTTGACTTTAATTGCTAATATTATTGAAAGAAAGCCAACAGATGCAGCAAAGACTTTATCCAGAGCTAAGATAAGTCCTGCACAAAAGCACTTCTATATATGAAGATGCCGCCTTTCTTGTTTTAAATGAAATATGAGAGATGTTTTGGGTCATGAATAATGATAATTCAGAGGGAAAAAAACCCCAATGGCAGAAGCATTAACGTGTAGAAATGAAGAGGTGCTGAGTGCTCCTGGATGATGATAGATTTTGCTGTCTCTTTTCTGCATCAGAATCTGCCTGTCCTGACAAACAGCTTATCTGACTTTGCCCGTGCAGACTCTAACCTGAGCTCCTTTATTCCCAGTGAAGCAATCACTGAAATTGCACACACATCTCTGCTTCTCTCCATTTCCATCTCCCATGATATTTTCATGGCTTTATGCTTCTGTATTTCTGCTTCAGACTGAGCTGATGTACTGCTCAGCTTTCTCCAAATGCATCCAGACATTCCAGGTGATCTTTTTCAGTCATGCTTTGCAGGTTCCCACAGTGGATGAATTCAGGCAATGTCTGCTTAGCACAGTGTCCAACTGCTGCTGCAAAACCATCCAACAAGGGTTCCTGTGTCACTGACTTGATAAATGTTTCTGCCACTTCCCTGAAAACTTTTTTCTTCTCCTTTCCAGTGTTTTTTTTTTTTCACCCTCCTGGCTTTCTGTAATGTACAAATGACAAGCAAATGTTATAATATCAGCTTTTGTTTACATGTACTTGAATTAGAGCTAACCTATGGATTCTGAGGTGTGGAATTAAACTCAGCTCTGTTGGAAATGGTTGTTACCCTAATGAAGTAAAATTAAATTGTGGTTGTATTTCACGTGCTCCTGGCAGAAGAATTCAAATAATGAATTGGACAGGAATGACTGGCACTGAGGGTGCAAATACAAGACAGAAGCAGGTCTGGGGCAGATCTCTCTGGCTGTGACAGGGCTACACCCGCAATTCTGGGTTTTTTGTCATTGGAAGATGGATGAGACACTGGGATGTTAATAAAGCAATAACAGAACCTCTGTAGACTGCAAAGAAGTGCAAAGTTCAATTTATCTTGGACACGAGGGTATTTCAAAAGCAATGTTTGAAATTATTTTTAAAAGGACAAGAAAGCTGTAAATTTCAAAGTGGAATACGAGGGCTTGCTGAAATGTGATTGTGGGAAACTGCAAACACCTACAGGTAAACATGAATAAATCTGCAGCAGAAGCAGCTTACACATTTCAGGTTTGTGGTATAACTCAAACCAGAACCTGCTTTTTGTTAGAAAGGGTAAGAGAGGACAGGTCCCTGTTTAAATTTTATTCTGATGAATCTGAAACTCTCTGGAATTCACTGCTCCAGAAAGTCTGGCATTCAAATCCATAAATCCATGGAATTCTTTCAGAGATTGCCTGACAAGCAGAAGGCAATGCTGGTGCCCACAGGGGCTGTAAGAGAAGATTCTGTGCTGGCTCAGCTCCCCCTTCAGTGCTGCTGTTTAGATAAATAAAAACATTTATAGCCAGAAACATTATCACCCTAAAGAGACCCACAGTCAAAAGCTGTCACTACAGCAATCACAATAAGAGGATAAAAAAGCACCAGAAGTTGCACTTTCCTGGTAAAATACTGGTTTGTAGTCATTTTCTGCAGAAGATTCTGTTTTAAAGGTTGATATATGAATTTCTAGGAAATCATATCTTAAATCAAACACTCAGAATTTTTTCATTTATTTAGACCAACCCTTCACAAGATTAGAAACAAAATATTAATATCTTTGTATTTAACATTTGGTGTGGAAATACCAAACATTTCTGAAATAAGTTGCATTCGAGAAACAAGATGCTGCTCCAGAGCTGGCAGGTTAACTCTGTTCTCTTGTGTTCTGTGCTTTAGGCTCAGCCAGGGACAAATCTTCAGTTCTAATCAGTCAGGTTACTAATAAAATAGCATAATATAGTATAATAATTTAGTATCATTTGTTTTCAAAACATGGCTATATGAAGGAACTAATATTAAAAATATTTCATGTTTAGAATAAAAACAGTCTAGGTTTTTTTTTTTTTTCTTTTGCTTTTTTTGTTGTTACACATGGGAGCCTTTCTCCTCTTGTTCAGGTAGATGTGTGATCTCTCAAAGTAGTTTCTGGAGCTGCTTTTCATGAAGTGTGGGTGTAAAAGTCCATCAGATCTTAAAACTTAAGGTTGGAGATGAAAGCTGTCCATAATCAAGTCGTTATTTATTTAACCTCTCTGCTCAGTCCTCCAAATGTGGGCTGAGCCATTCATTTGAAACTTATTTTAAAACATCAAATTAAAGGCTTGCCTTGAAGCAGAGCAATATATAACTGAACATTTTTATACAAAATCTCTTTCAATGTACTTTTCTCTGTCCCCAGGAAAAGAACATTAGAATTTGGTGTTTTTGAAAACCTTTGTGTGTAGGTGCCCAGGGTCTCAATTAATTTGACCATATAACCATGTCAAGACTTGAATAGGAAAAAATATCCTTAAAAAGTGTTAGTAGAAGGCAACAAAGTGAGAAAAGTCTCAGTTCTAATGGTTTCTGCATGGGACCTAGATAGCTTCCTCTGAATGCCTCTAAAATTCCCTCAAAAGAGGCACAGAGGTGTGTTCCTGACTCAAGGAGGGCACAAACCCACAGGGAGATTCTGGATCCTCGCCCTCCTTTCTTTTAGGGCACTGTGGCAAGATGTTGGCTCCTTTCTCCTGTCCTTGGGTGTGCAGGGTCAGTAAAAATGATACATGTGTGCCTCCAAATTTCATCCCATTCCATTCCCCTATTTGCTGCCATCATTGAGAGAACACTCAGATGCTGTTCCCTGTTCCCTCAGGCTGCTCCATTCATTCATTCATCCTGGAATATGATTTTTTTTCCCCAGTTCCTGTTTGGTTATCAGCCTAAACTCCCAGCCTGCGGTAATGAAAAGTTATGGGGAGGAAAAGATGTGCATGGAGAAGTGTAGGACTGGAGATTAAACTGCCTATTGTAATTCATGTTATGCTAATGAGGCACATCAGATCATTCAGAGCAGGGTAATGCAGTGATAATACCGAGAAACCCACGTAATTTACTATGGGGAGCCTTTACTCAATACATCATATTTCAGCAAGAAACTTAATAAAAGGGAGCTTAACACATAAATACCACCAAGAAGCGCAGAAGATAATGCAGCATTTGATCAGACTAATACACAAACACTACTGTGAAACCTAATTTCCAACAAGTTACCCAGGAATCCAAACATACATATTGCTTATTGTCGCTGCTAAAGCAGTAGCTTAATAACTAAGGATACCAGAAGAGGCACAATAAGCATTTCCTTTTATTTATATTCCCCAGCTGCCTATAATGACCATATAACTTAATATTTGATTGAATGGCCTGGATAGGAAGGCTATTTCCCTTGCAAATTAATCCCAGCACTGGGCTGCAGTACAGCAAGGAGGGTTACCATGGTGCTGTCATGAGCTTTATCCCACGACATTTCCTCCCCGGTTTTATCTGTGCCTCCCTTTTAAAGCCATTCAGCTTCATTGGCTAATAAATATATATTGTGCCATAACGTGTTTTGACTTCTCTTCCATCAAGGGTGGAAAATCCATCATTGTTGGCTTGTTATTTGTTATTATTAGCATTATGAGAGTGTTTAACAGCTCTTTGAAAACCTGCAATGTCCATTTGAATAAGATTACATTATATTGGCACGGCCCCTGAAGAAGTGTCTTTCAAAACCGTGGCAGAGAAAGGGTGGGAAAAGAAAGTGAAAAGCCTTAATGAGAAGATAGTGAGATGATTTAAGAGTTCTGACTCACTGGCTGGGGTCCATGCTTCTCCTCTGCCTCATGTCTGGAAGCTGTGACCTTGCATGTGGAAATAGCCTTGATCTGGAGGTGCCACCTGTGTAAATTGTAGCAGAGAAGTGCCAGAATTGATTGATCTCTTTTATCCTCTTAATTTTTCCTCCTCTTAAGTGTTTTTATTTTGGTGAACTTCCAAACCCAGAGTTAAATGAAGATTAAAGAGCTTGCCAGGTTGTTTTCAGTCTCACAGCTGAGAATCCTGACTTCTGAAGCTGAGGGACTCGGTCCTGGTGGGCACAATGTCTCTGACAAATCCTGGCTTTACAGCAGTTTGCCCTGAAAACTCTGAGAACTTGACTATAATTCAGGAATCACAATGATTTGGATTCTGCTGAAGAGCTGGAACCTTCTGGGAGCCTTGGCTTGGGATTTCTTACATCCATACACAAACCTGGTGGGATCAACTCCATGTTCTGGGGCTCTTGATTCAGCCATTGCTTCCAAAGCTTGTACATCTCCAAATCCAACAAAAACCAGATCTGATCTGACAGGGAGCCAGAGCACACAGCTTCCAGTGCTGTCAGGGGGTCAGATGAGTCTCTGTCTTAAGGCCTCCTAACCATCCTGAGATCATTTATTCCAACAAAACCAGTGTGTCCTGTCAGAAATCCCCTGTTTTCAGGAACATTTTCCAGAATAGCTGATCAGGACTCAAGTGGGCTGAAACCAGGATGCATCCTGCATGAGGGGAGAGGTGGAAAGGAGATGTAACACTGAATTCATACTGTGTGTAACATCAAGTATTTCAGAAATGGCCTGAGCTGGTGATTTTTAACTTGTCCACATCTCTGGAGTTGGTGGGGTGCTGTCTGCTCATCCCACAGCTGCTCTTCTGACACTCTCAGATCTCAGCCCAGCCTCCAATCTGCTCACAGGTTTTAGAGGGGAGCTCCAGGGGACTCCTGATGTGGCCAGCACTGGCTGCCTGCAGCTGCTGTACCTTGTGTACAGCCAACTGAGAGTTTCAAAACCGTATTTAAATTTACCCTCTCAGCCCAGGGAAGGGGCTCATCCTTCACAGCTCCCCAAGGCTTTGCACTGACCAGGGATCTGACACTGCTCTGTGCCCAGGCCCTCACCTTTGCCTGGCTGCCACAGTCCCACAGGAATTTTCTTGGCAATTAAAGCTCAGAGCTGAACAAAGTCAGAGGGTCCTGCAGGAGAGAGGTGGCAGCGGGCTGGGATGTGGTGATGTGTGCAACAATAACTGCTGTCCATAAAAAGGCTTTCTCCTCCCAAAGACTGGTGTGTCTTCACTCAAGGAGATGGATTTTAATGTCTTGCTGGAAATTAAATGACTCAGTAGCCCCAGCTGAACAGAATTTGGTCCACTGGCAATATTAAACAATATTTTCTGGCATGTAAGCACCAGGCATTTAGTAATATCCCCTTTAATTAGTTTTGTATCTTTGGTTCTGCTTCAGCTTTCGCTTTGCCGTGGGTTTTCTTCTTCTTCCTGTGCATTTCTACTCAACACATGATTCTTCTTTGCTTTTCCTTGTTTTCCCTTGACACTCTAATCATGCTCTCTGTCTCAGCATCCTTTGAGCTGCTCTCCAATGCTTTGCCCCGTGCCTGTCCCAGTGTTCTTCAGATGTTTTGCTTTGACTTTGTGTTGCCCCATCTTCAAGAAACCTGTTTGACTGTGGAGAAAAAGGCGTGCAAGGAGGCATCAATAAAGGGACAAAGAGCAGGTGCCCTGAGGAGGTAGAACATCAATAAAAAAAAGAAGGAATGAATGCCTCTGAGGAAGATAAAGCAGCGTGATTCACAGCTCTGGAGAATGCTACACAGGCATGAAATGTTTGTAAGGTAAATAATAGCCTGAGATCAAAAAAAAAAAGCAAACAAAAGCAGATGAAGCACAGTATCAAACAAAATTTAAATAAATCATTAGAAGAAAAAACCTATTTCTTGAACCATAGGATGCTAAAAAGCATTTAATTAAAAATATGTGTTTGATCTCCTCGTGTGATTAGTTTTGCATTACCCTGCCATTTATTCTGGTGATATTGAGGCCAAAGGGGCTGGTGTCCTGGGCTGAACAAGATTTAACTAACAGAACTTGTGCTGAGGTGAGTGAAAAAACTTTGATTTACTTCAGTGGAGCCATCAGCTTGTCTATTCTTAGAGCCGGAAAGCAATTTTTACTTGACTCCTGCTGTTTTATCTCACTTTCTGTCTCACTTGGGGTTGTAGCTGGCAAACACAGGGACTGGAGCTGTGCCTAATGCCCTGCTGGGGGAATCCTTGACCCCTTTTGTTGCCTTAGGGTGGAGGGATAAAATCCAGCCCAGAGGACTGTGCAAAAAAAAAGTTAGAGGAAACCTTGGTCATCTTTCCTCAGGCTTCATAAGGAGCTCCTATTGGTGTACAGCTGGAAAAATAACAGCTCAAGAGCATTTGATCTTTTCAGTAATATGCAGTGATTTTTTTAAAAAATAGATGTATCTAGAGTAATTCTTTTGCATTTTCTCCTCAGAAATGGGCATTTTACATCTGAAATGGGCAGTACTAAATAGGCCAAAGATCTTTACATCAGTCAGGGTTTGCCCATATTAAAATAGAAGACTCCACCTCCTCTCACCTCCAGGATGCTCCTCATTTGTATTATCAAAACATTCAGATGATTCCTTAGGTAACAACTGCAGGAATTGCTCTTCATGTAGCAAATATTTTACAAATATTGACAGTGTTTTACCCTCTAGGGCTTAGCTAGCACGTTATAGATGAGAACAAAAAAGCAAGAAAAAGGAAAAATGTACTAATGTTTATTCTGCAGAGTCAAATGAGTGATTTAGTGATTGGTTAGACCCCTATAAATCACTGCAGACTGTGGCTCAGTTCCTACCCTGACTGCTGTGAAATGCAAGTTCTGATTCTCAAATCGCCAAATCCCTTCCCTCAGGGAAGAAAGCTGAGTGCTGTGGAGAAGATATTCCAAAAAAAAAAAAAAGGCAGCACAGATCTGGTTTGTAAAAACCCTTGCAAGAGAGAACAGATCTATCAACAACCTTTCTATGTGTTTTACAGCATCTTTGGTGCTGATATCGTAAAAAAGGTGATGTTAGGTCCTAAGGTGTGATGGGTTTGGGTTTTGGTTTTCAAATTTTTTTTTTTCAAATTTTTTTTTTTCAAATTTTTTTTTTTCAAATTTTTTTTTTTCAAATTTTTTTTTTTCAAATTTTTTTTTTTCAAATTTTTTTTAGACAATTTTGAAAATGTTCTAAATTTTTTTTTTTTAGAAAATTTTCAAAATTTTGAATAATTTAGAAATTATTTGTAGAATTTCACTTAATTATAGAAAACCACCTAACNCAAAAAAAAAAGGCAAAAAAGAAAGCAACACTGGAACTCTTGAAACAGAAGCTTCAAATTGCGTTTTTATGACACAGCTCCCATATTTTCATTTTTTTTTTTGTACTTTTGTGGACCACAGGCCTTGTCCCAGTTAGGAGGTAAAGACCAGCAAGCTCAAGCTGCTTTCTGATTAATAAAATCTGTCTGGGTGTGATAGCAGTGCATTGTTGGGTGACAGAATATTCTTTTACATTAAATACCATTTTTGTAGCTATAACAAAGTATCTGTATCTCAGTTTCTCTAACACTTGCTCGAGGTACATTACCCATATAATTAAGCACGATTAAATGATAATTGCAGTCTTTTTGCAGAGTAATTCCATGGCTGTTTGTGCTTTGCAGAAAGCACGTGGCATTTATTGAGCACGTGTCGAGGAAAAACTCTAAATTTTAAAGAAGTTGCTAAGGAATAATTGCCATAAATTTACAAAGGGATTGCTAGGTAGCAGATGCCTGAGATTGAACACAGTGCTACACAAATTTCTGTCAAGATGCATTTTAAAAATAGCATTGCTTTTGTATTATTTCTGAAAGGAAAGAAGTCGTGGTAAATGGAAACATCTGTATTTGGTTATGGGTGATAAATTATTTAAGGAAGCTCCCACGTTGTTTTATTTATAAAAGCCCTTCTGTGAGTGCTCCAGAAACCCCTTTTTACACCTGATTCTGGAGACACACAAAGGATACACCGGGGCTCTTTTGCTTTGAAATTCCTTCTTTTGAGCAAGGATAATTCATAAGCAAAGGGTAAGAAGGTCTGTACCACAAAGTGTCATTTTGTATGTTAGAAAAAAATCCTCATAAACACTGGCTTCATCTGCATGAACTTCTTAGTTTGGATGCAGTTTGGATCTACCTGTGGAGTGAATTTTCCCAGCTGCTGCTGTGGAATCTCCCAGCCTCTCTTGGTGTGAGGTTTGCAGCCTGTGCTGCTGCTTCCCAAAATCTCATTCCTTCCTGGAGGGCCTTTCAAAGGAAAACATATTTCTTTTGAATCTGAGGAAAATAACCACAAAGTAATCTATGAGGCAGAATTTCTTTGAAATAGATTTGGATGTCTATCATTGTGATTTGTGTTTTCTTTGGGATAATGGCGTTTTTTGGGTAAAGGATTGTTTGCTTCCTCTTTCGGGACACCCTGTTCTCTGAAAAGAGTTTGTATTTAGGGATTCCTTGGGCCTTATTTCACAAATATTTAAATGTAGGCTCGGTTAGGCTGATAATTTATTTTAATTTTATTAATTGTAAATATTTTTGGTCATAGAGCATCTCAGCACAGCGCTGAGACTTGGGGTTGTTTGGCCTGGAGAAGCCTCAGTGTAGCTCCTATCAATGTTGATATCTATTGATATCTATTAGATATCTATTATTATTTTCTATATATCTAATAGATATCTGTAGATAATAATATAGTTGTTATTTATTTATATTATTTA
>VWYP01009634.1:0-13407 GCA_013400435.1 Pycnonotus jocosus | reverse complement strand
CAAACAAACAAAAGAAAAACATAAACAACAACCAGAAAAAAAACCCCATAGGCATAAAGGTAGTCTAGGCAAGATAGACAAGATGGATCTGGAAAAGTCAGATGTTCTTATGTTCTGACAAAAAGATGTCTGTCATTAACAACACAAGCACAGACTTTTGTCTAGTCTAAGTGGAATTATATGTATGAACTTTACTCCTGCCTATAGTTACATATGTTTATGTAATTTCCTTCTTCTATGAATAAACAAACTAGTAAAATCATAGCAGAAGTGCTCCAAATTCCAGGTATTCCTCTAATAGATCTCATAAGATTTTACTCTGCACCCATTATCCAACCTAAGAGATGACAGTTCAGTGAAGAAAAAGGTATATTTACTTCAGGAAAGAATGTCTTTATGACACCTATCTGCTCTGATGAATCCACTAATGTGAAATTTCTGACCCAACAAGCAATGATTGCACAGCACTGAGACTCCTCTCATTATTCAGGAAATAGGTGTTGTACAGTGTCAGCTCTCTCCCTGCAGACTTGCTGCCAAGCAATTACTCATTTTCATCAGTTAGATTTTCTCACAACCCCCCCTCCCTTTTCTTTTTTTATTTTACTATGTTTTGTGGGTGTCTATATACCCAACACAATTCAAGAAGCAAAGAAACACACACTGCTGGAATGAAAATTATGCTTTTCCTATTTGTTTTAAATAGAAAAGCACTTTCAAGTCCTTAAAAATTGATGTTGTTTTAAGCTTTACAGGAGGCAATGGGAGAAACTTGTATCTGCAGGAAAAAAATGGAAAGCAATCAAGAGTATTTCCACTGTTATACATATTTTCTCCCAGAGAGAACCTGTGAAAACTATCTTCTATGACCTGATTCATTCATCATACTCTCCTTGAAGCATCAGTAGTAGATAGAGGGAATAAACAAAAGCAAAAGAAAGAGAGAAGGAGGATATTTTTTATGAATGTGTCTAATTTGGTCTCTTGATGAGGAATGCTACTGGATAACAACCTGACTATTTTGATTTATTCCAAAGTTAATCCATTTCTGCATTTTGAGTTCAAGAGTTCAGTTTATGGTAGGTATGAAAGGGATTTAGATGATACAAAAAGGAGTCTTAGAGAAAATAACTACATATATGACATTAAGTGACACATTTGTGCCAAGTTGTTTCTATGTGGTCTGAATTGTACCAGCACAAAAATATTCAAACATTAGTGACATGTAGAAGATGAGTTATTCAACAATATAAAGTTCCAATATCCCATTAATCCTCAATTTAAACAAAATATCTAGCCTGCCAGGAAATGTGTGCGAAACTGAAACTAGGATAAAGAGGACAAGATTTTATATCAACTGGTGATTTTACATGCTTTAATTTCTGATGTTCAACCTGACAGGAACATTCCGTATTTTTATAAGGTGTTCAGCAACCTACATTGAAAGTCAAGACATGGTAGTCCATTTTAACGTTCATCTGTGATGGATGGCAGAGAGTTTAGAAGGCCCCCGGGAAGTATTACTGATGTTATTCCCAGAAGTACATTGTTCCTGTGAGACAAGGAGACAGAATACTCAAATCTATTTCTTTGAAAAGCTTGTGAAGTACCTCAGTTGTGAGGACTCTAGATTTTCTTATAGCTCAGACCAAGGCTTTTCAATATACTTCTAAAAGCTGAAGCTTCACATAGAAATAGAGATTTCCTCCCTATTTAAATATTCTTTCCCTTCTCTCCTACCAGCCCAAGCACTATCACCTAAGATCTTCCTTTTACTCCAATAATTTAAAGGAACAGGAACATCCACACAACTTTCCTCCTGTTGCTCATGCTTAACTTGTCACTGGGGACTGAACTTTCCAAGATGGCATCATGATAGCCTCCTTAGTTGAGGAGTTAGTTCTATGAGTCAGTGATTTCATAGTTCATATTTCAGGTCTCATTTTGCAATAATAAATGTAATCAGGATTTTATCGTAAGAGGGAGAGACATCTGGAAAAAAATCTCTTTTGAATGGGATTGTCATTCTCTATTACATGTACATGTTCAGCAAACTAATGTTTGTGAGAGGAGTATTTAGATAACTTGCCATCTGTACATCCCTCTTACAGTGCAGAATAGAAATGTATGACAGGACATAGTCTCAGACAATATATTGGGACACACTGAAGTATAATTCTCACAAGCCCTATACTCAAAAGACAGCGTGCCATGAAGAAATCAAAAAGATAGCTATTGGTGTGGTACTTCAGAGCCATAACAAAGTTTTGTGTCGCAGGGGATACACCCAAATCATCCCAGACCCACGCACAGGAACAGTCCTGGCAAAGACAGCAGCTCTAACATGCAGTATGTGGAGGTGGTATGGGAAAACAGTTCCAATAGAGCTACAGTTCCATTTAATAAAACATATTAATATATACCTAGTGAAATTGTTGCTGTACAGTCTAGACAAGTTTACAGAATCACAGGATCAACCAGGTTGGAAAAGGCCTTTGAGGTCATCGAGTCTAGCCATAACCCTAACACTGCCAGCTCCACCACCGAGTCATGTCCCTAAGCAACACGGGTACATACTTCAAACTCTCCAAACTTGAGCCTCCTCTCTAAACCACTGTGGAGGGGTGCAAGTCCCCAGGCACTGACACAGAAATGGAGCTGGAGGCAAGGAGGGGCAAGGTATGCTTCTTTTCAGAACGGTGCTGCAGCTGAAGTCTGCATGCCTGCTATGAAAACTCTATTATGATTTTTATATAATCATTACTCAGTATAATCCCTTGTGATTTTTGTCATCATCTGGTCATCATTAACAGGATTTATATTATCAGACAAGTCATTTTCCCTAATTAAGTGGCTAACTGGAGATGGTATCCTACAGAAAACATCTGATATCATTATAAATATCTTCAAAATTTTCTTGTGTGTACAGGCAGAGCTCATTTGTCAGACTTAAATAACACTACTTAGCAGTATTTTTTACCTCTAATAGCTGAATAATTTTGCTTCTATTATTATCAGATATAGCATAAAATACAGATTTTTTTACCAAAGTCAATTGTACATTACTTTATATTGATCTGACTTTAGAATTCCAGTTCTTAATATTATGTGCAGATCATTTCTATTTGTGTTTCTCATTCTTCATTTGCAAAGGATGGAATGGTGGCCAAGAGCAAGTACTAAAATTTCATAAATATTTGCATAATTTAAATAAGGAAATGGACCTTTCCTAGAATTTGAGACAAACATCCAAATATTTTTTCTATATTTCCTCTAGAGACCTTAACATTCAATGACGTGTCTGTTTCTCCTGATGGAAGTGAACAAAAAGATAGAATGGAACATAAGATTAATGTAACAGGAAGAATGACTAAATAACCAAAAAACAAATTTCACAATTTTTAAAGAAATTTATGTTTTTCTGGTTAAACCTGAAGTGACCCCAACCTACCAGAAATGTCATCTATAAAAGTTAGCTGATAGTCAATCCTCTCATATTATCCTGTCAGTTGTTCTCATCCAAAACAATGTAGAATTTCGTCAAAGAGAAGAGAGGTTTCCTCAGCATAAGTATCAAGTGACTCCTCTTTTTAATCTATTTCATGAAGGAGCACACAATGCAATGTGTATTCCTCCTACAGAGTGATTATGATGCCATTTTCCTTCTTGGGAAAAAAAAAAAAAAAGTGGTCACAACTAAACTGAGTCTACATTCCCCAGATGTCTATTTTCAAGGGGTCCAATGCTTTGAAACTCAATTATTTTTACATTTTAGATTATGCTGTAAATGTCAGGACAACAAAACTCGCATTTTTGGTTTTTGATCTGGTTACTGGGAGCAGCTCAGATCCATTCACTGAGATTCATTACAGAGAAAAAGAGTTCTGAAGTTTTCTGCCATACATCAGTGGCAGTGTGTTCTTTATGCACATAAGTATATAACTTGCAAGGGAAATCTTCAGTAGGAAGATATTTCACCTCTCCAGAACCCTTATAAAGTGACTCTATCATACAGCACTTGTATGATAATCATGCAAGACATTATTCAGTGAATTTTTTACTACTTATGTCCTATTTTGGAGACATTTTTCTCATCAAAGATCTATTTGGAGAGGTTTTTTTTTTTTCTCTCATTGTTGCATACAATGTTATTCTGTATTGCCCAAGGGCCCAACAGAAGTGCTATGAGAATTGAAGTAATTTAGTGTAAAAAAATGTTCAACATGAAGATTGTTAAACTCGGTTTGGGAGAAAAAAGTCTTTAATGACCAATTACAAATCTACATGTCTGGTAGATTAAGCAGGTGTAACTCTTGGTATTTAGATGTCTTACCAGAGTCAGATTCACCCTGAGCTAATTCCCAAAGTCAAAGCACTTGGAAAGCTGAAGTGCTGACAGATAGATAAACCCCTTCTAAGATCTAAGCCTTCATCTCTGGTCTCTATTTCAACTTAATATAACACAAGTCTTACTGAGAGCAGTAGAAATAGTATTCACACACTACTTCTACACAGCCTTTCTTTTTCACTTCTGTTGCACCTTCAGTAGAAGTTTCATGACAGACCACTCCAGAGATGTGATCTGACAATAAAGGCTGACAATAAAGACCTTTTCCTAGAATGAACTTTCATCTGGAGATGTTCCCTGACCTAATTCACTGTGTGACTGCACTCAAGCCATGAATGCAGATCTGGAGATGCTGAGCAGAAGGGAATCATGACTTCTGTTCACAGCAATGAGTTATGCAACACTAAATTGCTAACTAAAGACTGAATGCCAGAGCTATGGAGGATGAGATATTTAATTCATCACAATCCATGTCTTCAAGAAACTGACATACATTCTCTAGTTCCTGACATTAAATTAATAAATACATGAAAAAACCCAAACCCTGTGGTTTATATTTCTTTTATTATTTATTTTAATGTTATATAAAGGCATGAAATACACTGGCTGAAAATGTGTGTCATTAATGCATCCTTTATCCAACTAGTTCTATGAGTCAGTGATTTCATAGTTCATATTTCAGGTCTCATTTTGCAATAATAAATGTAATCAGGATTTTATCATAAGAGGGAGAGACATATCTGGAAAAAAATTTGAAGGCCAAATATCTTTCTGTGTTCTAAAGGGAATCTTGAAGTCAATTCAAGTATATACACTGTCTTGCAGAACAGCTACTTCTTTGTTTTGCTAGATCAGCAATTTTCATCCATATGGTTCATACTTACCAAACTAAATTTGTATTCTGTTAAGAGCAGTCAGACATAGTTGAATGCAGTGATGTGAGAGCAAAAAGATACAATAAGGTAAATCCATATAATACAATTTAAAAGATACTAACAAAACCCAAACTTTTTTTGTCCTATCATTTTTCAATGGACCACTGTAATTTTCATACTTTCAAACACAGTTATAAAATATTTGTCATAAAACAGGAGCAATGTGAATCTGCAGCATCATGTGCCTTGGTTTAATCTTAGTTCTAGTGCATAAAGCAAAGTTAAATTTGTAAATAGCATGAAGAAAACTATAGAAATAACTTTGGACTATCATGGTGCTTTTAATTACTGACACTGTTGGCTGGGAACCCTTCCACTTTTGCAGATGTGTCAGCTAACAGAGTTCTTCAAAGAGGAGAGTTTTCAGACTTCCAGGTCCACTACAGTCCTGTTGTGCATAATTATCTCTACAAAAAGATCAAAAAGCTCATCAACACTTTTTTAAAGCCTGTAAAATATTTGCATATCTGGAGATGAAACAATCAATAATGTAAAATACATCATAAATATGTCATAGAAATAACTCTTTAGCAATAAATCATAGTCATTATAAATTATTTGAGCTTATAGATTTAGTTTCTAAAATTTCTTGAGCACTTTTCATTGATTACATTCAAAGTACCTGGCAGGCACTTAATAATAATTATAGTAAGCGTGATCTCAAGCCTGCACCACACGAGCCAATCTCTTTGTTGAAAGAGTGGACACTTTGGTAGTTGGTAGTTAGTTTGCCACTAGATCCATTTAAAATGGAGGCTCTTGTAAGATGCAGAATTGTCGGCTGGTAGCCAGAGGCTAGGCTGGACTGGGGGACTTGGTGGGGCTTGGGGATGGTTTTTTGGTTGGTGGTTTTGGGGTTTTGGTTTATTTGGTTTGGTTTTTTTTCCTGAAGAAAAACAGTTGAATGGTTCAAATGTAATTAAATTCATTTTCTAGTTTGCTGGGATTTTTTTTACTAGTTTGGCTTTTTGCTAAACAGACAGTTTGTTCAAATAACCCCAAATTTGTTCTTAACATTTTGCCATTTAGGTTGTATATGATAAATGTCAGATGTAAGTTTTAAAAGATAATGTTTTTTAATAGAAGTTTTGCCATAGAAGTAAAACTTTGTAGCAATTGTGAAATAAAGTCTTAATTAGGAAATTAATTGTTTTGACATTCTGCTGTCAAAGCACTAATTTAAGTGCTTTGAATTTCCTTAATTGCTTCGATCTCCTGAAACTGATAAAAGATAAAGGAAATGGAGATATGTCTAAAAAAACGATGGCAAAGGATGTAAAATTACTGAAAATAAGTTTGCCAAACGCCCTTTGTATAAAGGCTAAAGCTACATGTTCACTCTCAATAGTAAAGCTAGAGAACTTTTGTCATAGGACCAACTGAGGTTAATAAGGCACTCATTATACAAGCTAAGTTGGGATAAAAAGACTTCATGCAGCAACCCTCACACACATTTTTCTTCTTTTTTATTGTAGCTTATATCTACATATTTAAACTTGCCCAGAAAATCTTTTGGAAACCTGCTGTCTTCTCTGTTTCCATTCACTGATAGTACAACTAGAGTTCTCATAAGCAAAAGGACACTGCTAATTTACCCTTGAGGTCAGAACTGATGACAAGGGCCCATTTTTGTTAAATGGTAACAGCACCAGTGTTTCTTGAAAACACTAGGGCAAAGCCATGGTGGAACCTTTTTTGCTACTCTATGATGGAATTTCATACTCTTGAAATAAGCGAAAAGTAAGCATATAAGCAGAATTGAGTTCCTACAAAAATTGATTTCACAGCTGTGCTTCATCACTATTTTGACCTTTTGAAGCACTTAAATAGAGTGTTTTTCACCTCTGCATATTAACTACTAAATTGTTATCATTTAGCTGAAAGTGTTGTATTGGAATGTTCACGATACAATAAAGAGATTGGGTGCATCATGAGTAAAATGCTGTTCTTAAACTTCTTTTCCTATGGGGTTTGACAGGAAAGGAGGCAGTATAATTGGTCTGTAGAGGATAAAGATTTGAGCCCATGATTCATTTCTACAGCTGGGTCATAGGTCCATGGAAACCTAAATGGACAGTGAAAATGTTAACTGACACAAAGTATAGACCCAACATTACTAGAGATAAACAACTGGTATTTACATTGGCAAATATTCTTGCTGCATTATGTTTGCCCTATTTACCTCTTTGTCAGCAAGGCATCAAGTATCCTATAGCATAATCCTTCTCTCAGCACTTACCAATGAACTATGAAATAGTATTAAATAGAATTAATTAGAAGTTTTAATGAATCATGTCTGTCCTCATTTATTATACAATGTAATTTTCAAGGAGTGATTAATTATGAGCTACAGATGAGTGAATGGTTAATGTAGTTTGTTAACCTTACTAAGAAGCTACAGTACATGATGCAAGTTAGTTCTCCTCTATTGTTAGCACACTTAAGTGGTTGCCATTACTTCAAGTGAACAAGATTTTCATGACTTTGCTCTTAAGATGCAGAATCGGCTAGTTGCTGACCTTCCTCCTGTAATATTTTTACAGTCTCTGATACACAAAACCTTTTCCCTCTCCTTCCTTTCCTTTCAACCTTAATTTACAGAGCAGATGGAAGCCATGTGACAAAAACCCTCCCTCCCATCAAAGTGAATTTGTATACTTAATTCCCAGCACATCATTTAGCTCATGCAGTATTTTACCTAATTCTATCCAAAATTGCTAGATTCTGCTATGTTCTCAGAACACAGTATTACCATAACTATAATTTCAGCATTTCCTTCCAGCTGCAGCAGATAACATATCAGTGTTTTAGGTACAGCTGAACAGTTTTTTCACAGCAACAAGGCCTTTTCATTTTCCAACGCTTGCCTGAAGGGATGAGGCTAGAGGTGCACAAGGAAGTGTGTGAGGACACAGCTGAGAGAGATGAATTCAGCAGACAAAAGGGGTATCCCATCCATACAACCTTGTGCTCAGCAGTAAAACAACAGGGAAAGGAGGAAGAGTGAAATATGCACTTTGAGTTACAGCATTTTTCTTCCCAAGTAATTTTTACGTATACTGAGGCCTTGCTTTTCAGGAAGGCAGCTAAACATCTGCCTGCCCATGGGAAGTAGTGAATGAATTCTCTATTTTGCTTTGCTTGCACATGCAGCTTTGAACCACTTCCTAACCTGTCTTCATCTTGACTCACAATTTCGTGTGGGGTTTTGAGGTTCTGCTCTTCCTGTTTTCTCGGCCATCTTTCTGCAGGGAATGAGAGAGAGATTGGGTTGAGGTTCACTTGTCAGCTGGGATCATTCACCATTGTTCCCACTTGGACTTCTTTAAAAAGTAATCATGTAACATAGGTGACATTTCTGTGGATGCATATTGAGGCAATTCTCTTTTCCTTTTACTACCTTGGAGGTATGACAACATGTTGGAATACCCAAGTTCTCAATAACCGTATAATTCAATGACACTACATCTTTGTCATACAAACAGAAATCATGGTTATCGGATTACAATTTCCAATATTCAGGTGGTTGGAGTCTTTTTGCCCTCCTGGATGCTTCAGGGCAGATGCGAGAAAGAGACAGAGGCTTCAAGGTTCAGTTTTTTCCAGGTCTATCATGACATTTATTCTTTTCTTCTTATCTCATAGTTCGCTCTGTCCTCAGCGAGGACCGCTCTGAACACCGGCCATCAGGGAACTCCCAGTCCCCTGAAAGCTTGTCCCCTTTTATACAGATTANTTGTAATTCATCTCTGCTTTGTGCCATGGTCTGTGACCCCTATGGACAGAACTGAAACCTCCCTGTTCACGCCCCTGGACAGGGCTGTAAACACCCTGTACTGAGGTCAATCCTTCTTGTTCAATCCCCAGACTGTTTGGTCAGGGTCTCCCAGGCACCCAGGGCAGCCAAAGAGATGCCCTGAGTTCCCACAATGGTCTCCCTAATCACTCTCTTTTTTTCTTTTTTCATTCTCCATATATTTTGCCTCCATAAGTTTTTTTCTATTTTGGAGTCTTAAGGAGGCACATCATTCTTTCTATTTACCAAATGATAGTAACATAAGGTCATGAATTTTCAGAATCCTCAAAATACAGTGGTTACCTTTCTAATTCCACAAGTAGTCATAGATATGGATCCTGCCTCAATAGGCAGATTTTCTTTGTAAACTCCAATACAAAAATAACTGCTTAAAATGTGGTTTGAAAGGACTCTTTCTATACACATCTTTTGCCCATGGCAGGATCCAACTCTTTGCGTCCACTACCGTGTTTGCCTACAGCAATACTCTTAGCTTTTGCTAGCTCTCAGAAGTACTCTTCCTACTGAGTTTGAGGTCACAGCCCAGGACCATCCTGAGCAGCATAGTTCAAGGCAGACAAGATCCCCAGATCCGTGGGACACAAAGCAGTCTCTGGAGTGCTTCATGTCTAGAGGTTGTCCCTCCTTAAGTTTCAGCTCAAAAGAAGTCCCAGAATTGCTCTTAACCAATATACTGCAGAAAGTAACAGAATTTCATCTGTTTTTCGAAATCAGAAGGAAGGAATAAAATATATTATCTATTCTTAGTGTACAAGGACTATAATGTTTCCACGGGTGTAGAGATATTTTTCACTTGAATGCACAAAATAATAATCCCAGCAGTCACTCTGCTGGGATTTCCTTTAGTTTTACCAAAGTAAGTCTTAAGATTAAATTTGAATAAAATCAGTGTGAAGACAGGAGTTCAAGTTCTTGTTTCAGTGATAATATGAAGTGGATCTTATTCATAGTCAACTGCAAATTTATTATAGCTCTTGCAATATGTTGAACAGCTTAAACTTCAGCAAAGCAGGCATACAGCTTACTAAAACATTTCTGTTGTTTTAATAACTGTGTTCAACTGTGTTTTCTATTCCTTAACCATGCTAAAAGCACAGCAAGATAGTTGTGATTCAAAGCTTAAGTTCCTAATCTCAGAACAATAGACGCACAAAAAATTTGACCTTTAATAAAATAAATAATTTGGGATTTATAACAGCTTATGTATTTAAAGATGTTGATACAGACAGTGTTAGCCAAATCTTGATATATTTATGCCCAGGTTGAGTGATTTGAGCAGGATCTTTATTAGATGGAAGCCCTCAAAAACTGATTAGATTATTTGCATTGAAGTAAAAAGACTTATTCAGAAATAATTTCTTTGTGTTTGTGTGTGAGATATGCATGTATTATTTTTAAAATCAAGGGATTCTATCACTAAATTTATCTCAAGGTAACTTAGTTAGTGACAGTTTCTTTCATTGATTCATACTTCATATCCATACTAAGAGGTATCTGATCAAGTGAGTTTTACATATTTCATTCTGTATTTGCTAAGACAGTCAGTTTAAGCAGCCACCAAAACAAAACAAAAAATATTGCTTCTCCTCTTAGTAATAGAAAACTTGAAAAAAATGGCTACTTCACAAATTAGGTCATATTAATGTTTAGTGCTCTTGTAGCAGGTTGTTCTGCCCTCAAATGTGGTCAGGCAACTCAGGCAATGCCCTATTTGCAAAGCTCTAAGCGGTGGACTGAGAGGGGGCTGTCGTGCTGAGTTTGGTATTGAATTATATTAAAAGCAGTCTGGCTCATCAACCCCAAAGCTAACACCAGATATGGTAAATCCTTATTGAAAAAGTGCAATGTTGACCAGAAGACATATGACAGACAGTCAATCACTTTACACTGTAAAAGCCATGTTCCACTTTTGCACAATAAGGTTCTTCCAACATATCCCTTTTCGGAGTCTGTATGAAGATGTCTCCTTTGGGTAGGCATGCCCCTCAGTGTTACTCCTCCGGGCCTAGAGAAAGAGATTTTGCTCACAATTGTTGGTATGGGTGAGTTACATCAGTCTCTGCTTTAATAACTGTTTGTCCTTGCTAGCTTTAATACAATTGCCTTAATATGATGGCTTCTATGTAGTGCATTCTCCTATCCCATCCTAGCAATTTTAACTTCTATACTGTAGAGTAAATAAATCTGATCAAGATACTTTCAGCTAACCATTTATCATAATAAATAATTAATTCTTACAGAAATATATCTGATTTTCCATTATTAATTCTAAAGGGCAAAGTTGTACAAAGGTTCAGTCACACCTCTACGGTTTCTTAAAACTGAAGTTTGAGGCTAAGACTGGATCCAGCTGCACCCAACAGCTCTGAGAAGGAGTTTAGAAAGCAAAGGCATCCTTTCGGCATCTCTTCACTCAACAGGAGGGCTCCTCTAATAAACCTTGTCTCGAGCTTCCACTCCTTGTGGCAGCAGTCCTCCTCTTGTAAGACATAACATATCTCAGGTGTCAACTTTGCAGAAGTCATTGTAAAGACAGTTCTCAACTTAAGGAAAATCCACTGGAAACTATATTTAAATAAATAACAGAGAATGGTCTCATGGTATGAATGAGACACATCAATCACAAAACTGAAGTGAGATAGAAGAATTTCAATAAAGAAAAAGAAGTATCTGTGGCATGAAGCTCAATTTGTAAAGATCTCAAACTGCAGGACTCCCAATACAGAAAGGCTGCTGCTGAGATATATCAAAAGTGAATCTTTATTGAAAAGCAATTGCTAGTTTCTGGTCACCAACAAGCTTTTGCAAAAAATTCAGGAGCTGATAAAAATCTTTGTAAAGTTAGGATGTGCACTTTTATCTTTACACCAGTAGGAAGGAGGGATTAGAAAAGAATTTCTGCCTTATCTTACTTTAAATTTAATTGTAAAAGTTATGTAAATTTAGAAGCAATGGAAGAAACATAATTTGTATAAACTAGATGTCCATAAATATTTATAGTACTAGATAGAAGAAGTTTAAGATCTAGTTAGTGTGCATGGTAATATGTTTTCATTCTAACTAAAAACAGTAGAACAGAAGAATATGAGGAAGATATGATTTGATTCAATTCTTAATATGCACAGAATAAACTTAAATTATACAAAAAGGGTAGAGAAGATTATTTAATAGGCATCTGTGACACGTGTTGGCGTTACCCAAGCTATATGAAAAACAAACAGAAGTATGGGATTTTTTCACCTGTCTGGGTTTGGGAGATTTTTTGTTCTTATGCAATTATACCTACCCATTCTAAGATCCAATTCCTGACATCCAGCCAGTTAAATTAGCACGCTTCAAGCTACCCTATTTACTTAACTCCTAGTTATCTCCTGCTTTTCTACACATGCACTTTACCCTCCCATTCCACACCAGCCTTCTAAGGAACATCTTCTAGGCTGACAGATACACTCTGCAGTGCATGAGCTCCAGAAACAAGCAGTAGCCCAGAGCAGTAACGCTGGATCAGACTTGGGAGAAGAATCAGCAGGTGACGAATTTGGCACTTTCTCATTGAAGAACAGGAAATGGGGTGGTAGGAGAAGGAGAAGGAATCACAGAATCAGAGAATATCCTGAGCTGGAAGGGACCTACAAGGGTCGTCAAGTCCAACTCTTGAGTGTGTGAATAGAATCCACAAGCTTGGCATAATTAGCACCATTCTCTAACCAGCTGAGCTAATCTCAGGCAAGAAAAGCTCCTTTGCAATTCTTAGATTTTTTTCCCCGAGAAAGTCTAGATATAGTGAATTAATTTTTTTAAGGCTGGAGCATGTTTTTAGCTAGATACACAAAAACTTTAAAATCTTTCTATATATATTATTATACATGGAAAATCTCCATAAAACCTCACAGATGATGCAAGATAGTATAAACATCCAGTTCTACTATCCATAACCCCAGACCATTAGAAATCTCAGGTTTTTACTGTAATTCCTCATTTCTAATCCAAACCAGTCCATATGAGACATCTGCAAATGGCTTATGTACTTGTAATGATGTTGGTGTTCAGTCCTCCTGAGCAGCAAAGATTGCATTTCTCAAAGCATTACAAAAGCTGTATTACCTCCCCAGTTGCCTAAATGGCCAGTTCCTGAAGCCAGAATCTCCAGAATAACACTGAGTAGTTTTATATCTTTGTCTCTGATGATTGTCAAATAGATAAGTGGAAACACAGTAAAAATAGAAAGCAAAAATAAAAGTTATCAAACCCAGGAGCTGATAAGGAAAAAAATCTCAGATTTAGAAAACAAAGAAAGAAACAAACAA
>VWYP01009619.1:302-16457 GCA_013400435.1 Pycnonotus jocosus | reverse complement strand
TTCAGCTTGGCCAACTCCCACAGTTATAAATACCAATCTTTGGAAAAGTTTAATGTAAGAACTACCTCCTGTATTATTGTAGTAGTAGTAAGGAAAATATTTGCTGCATTCAACCCAGCACATGACAATTGTTGATACATTTCCAAGCTGAAGTGCTTATTTCTTTTTTGAAAATAGTTTTCTACCTCCTTTTCTCCTGATCCAGGGAGAAGAAACTGAAAGCAAGAGTGCAGGAGTTAGTGAGTGCTTTGGAGAGACTCACGAAAAGCAGTGAAATCAGACATCAGCAGTCTGCAGAATTTGTTAATGACCTTAAAAGGGCAAACAGGTAAAGGATCGACCAGCAGATGGATGCACTATTGTTTTATTTTCACTGTATTCTTGCAAAACACTGCAATACTCCACCTACAGTAATGCGAAGTTTCAGGATCCTCATGCAATATCCACATGTTGACACTCCAGGGTTATAATTGGAGAAGGGGGAGGTATAAACCTCCCATGTAGGCCACTGGCAACTACATAGTTAAGAACAGAAAACAGGGAAGTAGGTTGACCTCAATTGAATTACTAGTAGTGATTGCACAATTTAAAAAAACAAACAAACAAACAAACAAAAAGAGGATTTCTGGATCTGTTTTTAACTGCTCACGTTTCTTTGGCTCCAGCCTCTTCATTAATAAACTGTCTTGGTTAAGCACACCTAAGTTCTGTTGCTCACTCAGAGCATTTTTCTTGTATTTTCTTTGGATGGCCTAGGAATATGGTGGACTGCAGCTACCCTTCCTGAAAGCAACCTCTCACTCACAATATGGTTTTCCTTAAATTATATTTAAAAGCCTTTGTGGTGAGAAGTAGCATCCATCTCAGGCTTTCCAACCCAGTCAAGGTGGAGGCCCAGAAGCTACTCAGCAGCTAGCAAATTAGCACAAGATGCCATCCTCTGAATGTAAATTTTACTTTTTTAAAATGAAAAATGCGAAATCAGTTCTTGACTTTCCAAGCAGATCCTGGCCAAGAATGTTTTTATAAATCACATTGGATGTTGTGGTATCTTGATTCATAAAAAGTAGTATGAGAGGTTGTCAACAGCAACCTCCATCTGCCTCTTTGAACCATGTTTAGTTTTCTTTACCAGTTTACTGGTAAAGATGCATGGTTTCCCTAGGAAAGATGTAGACATTAGCATTGATCTGGATTTGGATCAAAAAGGTTTGGATCTAATCCATTTGAAAGCACTGGTAAATTTTGGGAAGGGGATCAGTCAGTACCCAACCTTTGAAGTTCCTGAAGGTGGGGCTTTGGGGTCGATTTTTTGTAGAACTTGCTCTGAACAAGCCTGTTTAAATTACCTTGGTATGCCTTGTGTTTTAACAGCAACTTGGTAGCAGCTTATGAAAAAGCAAAGAAAAAGCATCAAAATAAGCTGAAGAAACTGGAATCACAAATGATGGCCATGGTGGAGAGACATGAAACTCAAGTAAGAATGCTCAAACAAAGAATAGCTTTACTGGAAGAAGAGAACTCCAGACCACACACCAATGAAACTTCACTTTAAATGCATTGCTTTAAAGGATGCTTAGTGCCATTACAACTTTGCTTTGGAGGTTGACTTTTAGGTAGCTTCAAATGTTAAAAGCTCTGATTGTCAATGTTGACAAAACTTAAAAGCACCTTCTCTGGGATCCCAGAGAGGTGTCATGGGGATAATAAAAGTGTTAACCTTAAGGACTGTTTCATAATGTAAAATGGCAGTGCCTGAATTACCATGCTATAGTGTACATTGTCTGTGTTATAATGTAATTCATACAGCTTCTCTTCCATTTTATTGATGGCCCATGGGTGACAGTGTCACACAGCAGAATAATTCATGTTAAGAGGTTTTCATTTGGATAGTTTGGAGATCATGTGAGAGTATTCCCAGTCCCTAAGCTCTCTCTGCACCCAAGTCCATACCATACCCTCAAGACTGGCTGTTGTGGTTACACCAGGAAACAGGCAGAAGCAGAGATGGGGGTGACAGCCTGGCTGTCTTCTTTGCACTGTGCTTGCAGTTCTGCTGCTCACGGTGCACGTCAGGTAAGAAAACTCCTGTTGATTTGGGAAAAAACAAGCAAGCATAGTTGCATTTCTGTGAATCACGGTAACAGTGTAACTTTTACAGTGCGTAAGAGGGCCAAAGGCTGTGTGTTCACCATGCCACACAGACTGCCTGTGCCAAGGGTGGGTAAGAAATTACAGACCTCCTGATATTTACACTGCATGGTGCTTGCAACTACTTTGTAAAAAGAGTTGGGTTTCCTTGCTGTATACAGTATATTCAAGGTTTTCTTTAAGAAGCTGGGCCATTTTTGTCAGATGTGTTGTGCTTATGATTACACCTTACTGTGATAAAGAGACAGAATGTCTTCTTTTTATACTTTTTTTGACAACAAAAAAGGTACTTAAGTAATGTACCTGTTTAATATTGAACACATAGGCACAAAACTAGAAATGTGTAGATGTATGGATATCCAGCCACAAAGCAGAATGTGAATGGTGAAGTCTTACAACTTCTAATTTTTGTTACTGGTAACATTCTCTTGTTTAAATCACGTATTACTATATTATCAAACTATTAGGTTAATGAACATTAAGCAAATCATGGGGATCAGGTTGATTTCTGTAGAGGTCAAAATACAGGAGTCTGCCATAGCACCTGTTATATTTAGAATTTGCTTTTTTTTTTTTGACGGAGTACATAAACCAGCTTCAGGTGTTTTAAAAAATCAAGTCCCTTCATTGTGTTAGCCTGCTGCTGTGTTATGCCTCTGCTTTGCATTTTCCAGGCTGATTTCCAGTGAATCTGCTTTCAGGAGATGTTTATCGTTTTTGCTTTACATGTTGAGTTGCACCTCAATTTTTTTACTAGTGTATTTAGAATTATGATAATTTCTCTCATTTATTCCTGCCATTCCTAGTACTAAGGAAGTACTTTTTGAGGATTTTTTTGCGTACTGTTGGTCAGTCCTACAACATAGTTGTGGGAATTTGTGTTCAGAATATGGCATTATTGTTAAGTCTTGGTTACATCTGGAACTATAGCAGTTGGTTTTCCATCTCTTACTACTGTAGCTGCTGTTGTCTTGTGTTCTTCAGAGTAGTCATTACTACGTCTGTGGAGCCTAGTACATCATCCACAAAGCCAGCATGTGGTTAATTGCCACAGCAAATTAAAACAATACTGATTTCATAATTTTTAGGTAGTGATGTTCTGGTTTTGATCAGTCTTCTTTCTCCGAATAATTGCACTTCTTAATTTATAATGTGACTAGAAATTTTTGCAAGCGAGTCTCTGCAGGGAGGAGGCACATTTATTTTTTCTGTCTTTATGGTTCTGCTTAGCAGCTCTCTGTGGTGTTTCCCCTTTTTTGGTCCAATTTTCTCATGCCCAAGAAGGTGGGGTTTTGCTGTCAGCCTTGGAGGTAGCTGAGCACACTTGTTCTGAAGACACAAAAAAGGCAAGTATCCACCATGTGCTGTGGCAAAAATGCAGTTACACTTTTAAAGTCTTCTGGCATCTGAAACACCTGTGTGACCTGAGGTCACTTCAGAATGTCCATGTGAAGCACCTTTTACTGGAGAGGACAGAAACCATACTGCCCTGGGCTACCTCTTTGGGTCATTTTTTTCCCTATTTAGAATAATGGAATTACAGAATGGTTTGGGTTGGAAAGGACTCTAAAAATCATCTTGTTACAACCCCTTTCTGGGGGCATGGATATCTTCCACTGGACCAGGTTGTTCCAAGCCCCATCCAAACTACCTTGAACATTCCAGGGATAGGGCAGCCACAGCTCCTCTGGGCAACCTAGGCCAGTGCCTCAGCACCCTCACACAGAAGAGTTTCTTCCATAAAAATTCAGATACTCTTACACAGAAGCATAAAAAGCTGCAGCCTCAGTGCTTTTCCCAGGCCTGACAATTTGCTGATTATTTCACTACCTTTAGCACAAATCTTCCATGCCAACTGTGCTCTAGACATACTTTAGAATAAATTATAAATCATCAGTAAATGTAAATCTGTCCCATTTTTTCCCATAAGCGTTGTAGGTGAAAAAGCAGCATTGGTACCATCCAGCCTCAGCAGTAGCCATAGTCTGCCATACCACCAGTTGATTTATTTGTCTCAGCAAGCAGATACTGCATCATTTGTTGGCATACTGGAAAGGATCAACAGGGAAGTGGTCACAGGTTTAATAGTACTGTGAAAACTGTTGAACAGTAATAATCAGCTGCAGCTCCCGTGTACTCCATTAAAATAGCACCAACCATCAGAAAAAAAGCCAAAAAACCTTTTAACTCCTTTTATGCAAATCTGAAGTACCAATACCTGAGTTGCAGTGCACCGTGAGTTCCAGCAACTTAACTCTCTTAACACTTGTTGCAGAAATAATAAATCTGCAAAGCAAGAAAAGGAAGTGATTCTTGCCAACCTAAGTCTATTCATGAATTAATAGACTTTTTTTTTTTTATTTTCTGAAGTTGCCAGAGTGCATGAAAATTTGTATTTCAGAGTGCTCAAAAAATACATTTACTTTTTTTCTCTAATTCTATGATGTATAAATCTTCACCAGCTTGAATGTACTGTTAGCTATTGCAAAGCACATGTGACTAAGTTTGCATTCATGTCATGTTATACTGGTTGTATTAGAATTTTCTCCTTCTTTAATACTGCACCATGCATTGTAACTTTAGCCTTACTGAATTAGATTTATATGTATTGCTATCTTCTAGTTTCCTAGCAGCTGTAAAATAGCTATTTTGTGTTCATTTGATATAGAATTGTTAAAACTGCATTTATTTATACAGAGGCATTTATAATACTTATTTTACAAATGTTCTTATATTCTGAATAAATTTCTAATGCTGTTTCTTTGCCTTGGGAGTTCTTCCACCATGGCTTGTCACCTTACCATTGAATAGGACTAATACCATTGAATGCCTAAAGATACCTTAGCACAAAGGTATTATCTTCAAGCTGAGTTACTGAAGGAGATAGTTTGACATTGTCAGTAAAGTTCACTTAATAGAGCCATGAAAACTTGTTAAGAACTCAGATCTGGCGACAGGTTTTAGCTGGGCTCATGAACATCAGTATTTCTTCCCACAAACCCTCAATGAAGATGAAATGGAACAGAACTTAAGAGAAATGGAAGGGCACATGTGTAACTGTTACCACACGTCCAGTTCTTTCAAAACAAAACCAAAATACTCAGTATTACATAAATATTCTAAAAGCACTAAAATTCACATACTTCCTTTCTCCAGTTTGTCTAATACTTTTTTTTTCATTGTGCTGAATGAATTCGTCACCTACCTTTACAACTGACTTTAATACTTCATCTCCTGGCACTAGATATGATCATTGCTGGCTTAGGGCAACACATAAACATTCTACAGAGAGAGAATTAACTTGTACCAGCAGCACAGGCATCACATTTCACAATGACCAGCAATCCTTGTATTCATACTTCAGTACTTCAATATGTTTATTTATAAAGTAATTTAATTTTACAGACAAAAAAAATAACAATATAGAAGAAAACGTCAACTTAGTCATAGTCTCTTAAATGGTGTGCTTCATAACAAACAAAATCCCAATCATCTGTAACAGTGGATCTTACAGATTTTACTTAATACAATTGAAGAGTTGACTAATACAAAGTTTCTCCAAAAGAACATAATGGAAGTTGAATAAAATCTGTAATGATTATAACTCTTTAGCTGTACACACTTTCTACTTAATTAGCACTGATGTGTCACTTACACACAGAGGAAAACAGACCGAGTTCTTGAGCTTTAAACAAACAGGAGGAAGACATAACCCTTCATGCCTGAGCCACACCACAAAGCACTGGCTCCTGTTTTCTGTGAGGCATGTAGTGCTGCCCCGAAAAGTGTCATCATTTGGAAGCAGTACCCAAGTCTGGGTCCTGGAACATGAACATCAATCGAGCATTCTGCATGAATTAACAAACCCACACCTTCTTCTAGAGAGTCTGTTTTGCTTTTTAATGGTAAAAGTGCCTTGCAAACCCAGCTAAACTGCTCCTCAGGGATGAAGTTCAACTTCCACATAGTGCAGTGCCATGCAGACACAGTAAAGTTCCATTGCAAGTACTGGTGTGAGAAGTATTTGCTGAGAGCTCTTAATCATGCAGTTTTCCACACTTTTTTCTGCTTAACAAAATTATGTACCCAACCAGTAAGATACAAATTTCATCCCCACAGTTTAGTAATTTTGATCAAACATGCTTAAAAAATTTTGCAAAGTTCTTCTCACCACTGGAAATGTGTCATAGAGAACTATGTTTGCAGGATATGTTTTCTTAAAAAGCTATGAATGCCTTATTTCAAAATGATTAATGCTCCATGAGCTGTAACCGTTTTCTTAAAGGCACTGAACTGTAACCCATACTGGAAACAAGAAGCTAGTTCTTCTGATCAAGAATATAAATGCTTAGAAATGACAAAATACTCTCTTTTCAGTAAAATCCATAGAGATCTTTCCAAATTTAACCATTCTGTACACTGTGAAATGTTAACAATTACTTAAAAGGAAGCGCTTTTTTTCCTGGAAGAATTGAAGGAGGACTCAAAGACACTTCTGACTTCCCAGAAGCAGCCAGAGCTGCGAACATTTTAAAGATAAGAGTTTTTGTAAAGCTGAATCTGTACAAAAAGTTAAGTCTTGCTGAACCTAACATTTTCAATGGAAAGACAAGTTAAACCCCAAATATTTTGTTTTACTGTAGTGCTACCAATTTGGAATAGTTGCTCTGGTACAATCTTGAATATGGTCAGTGTCATTGTTGTTTAATACTGACTTCCTTTTAAGTTCACAAGCTACATGAAAAAGTGAAATGCACACACAGCACAAATCCTACTGCATCTATCAGTGCTTATATATGAGATTAAGAACAATGCAAATACTATCATTTAGCCTACTTCTATTCTTGAACTACACTATTGCTATAAATGCATATGAACAAAAACCTATTATGGAAGAGTTTCTAAGTCTAATTTACTGTAAAAGCACCTTCAATTAGTTTGCATAAATTTACCATATCTTAAATAATTTTGGTTGTTTCAAAAGCTGAAATATAGTAATAACAAAAACAATTTGAAATTATGAAGTTGTGTATAAGCACCAGATTATTTAACATTTACAGTGCAAGACTTAAAATTAGTTTATTTACAGAAATCAGTATCAACAAGAGAGACTGTTCTACTGATTTTCAATAACTATGAGCTTCCTAACACATTTAGTATATAACCTCCTAACTTCAAACATGAAGGCACCTGGCTTTACCTCTGGAAGAGAAACCTGTTGCTCAGAATTTGTAACAAAACCCCAAGTATCTGAGGATTAGGCAGCCCACTGATCCTACAACTGGCCAGCCAGTTACTCCTGGAGCAACAGTGCTGTCTTGCGCTACAGGATATTGGAGTTTGGATTCTTAATGTAGACTCTTTGCTCTTCACACAATAATGGCATTAAGTGCAAAAGCAAATCACCACATTAAGTAAAGATTGGAAGAGCTATGTTCTTACCTGAAAGTACAATCTGAGAGCAAGTATGTTAGAAGTAGCCAGACCCGAAGCCTGCCTTGTTTTTAAAAGGAACTGTTCCATTTATAACAGCCACAGGTAGGTGAAGGAAAATCACTAAATATTGTTCTCAAATCACCAAATTAGTTCAGGAAGGTTCGAGGACAGCACAGAAGCCTGGAATGATGCTTAGGCCCAAAATTTCATTAGAAACTATTTATGCATGTTTGGTCTAAAGAATTTACATTGTGTTAAAAAATAGTACTTTTATTGTGCAATAAATAAAGCTATTTCCCCCTCTCCTTCCCAACCACTGCTGCCAGACTTCAAACTATGCAAGACACAGTTACTTTCAAAAGTAACTGGATGACTGATGTACATCACGGAGCTGAAGTCGGCAGCACTTCAGTCACTTAACTGGGCAGGCCACTCTTCAATCCAAGGTCTAAGTATAGAAGCATTCTGAGGAGAGATGCTAAAAACCTCATGCTAAATCAGGGAGTTTATGTAGTACTAGAAACTGTACACTAGTACCAGATTCCTAGCACCACACAGCTGTAGGGGTTTCTTGCTAAATATTTGTTTACTCTGCAAGCTGATTCCAAGAACACTGACTGACCATTTATTATTTGAATAACCCCTAACATGGCAGCATTCTCAAATTGACAGTGTTTGTTTTTCAAGTATCTTGACACCAGCTCTCAAGTCAGACATGCAAACAGTTCCTATTTCCCTGTAAAGCTTCTAGCTTTACAGGAGCTAGAAAAGTAAAAACTCACAGAACTGAAGCCTGTATTTCACTTGCTATTTCTTCACTGTTTTATGAAACCTAATGTAAACAGTACTTCTAAACTTAGACATACAATTATAAAGGGATGGTGAAATAAGAACAATAACAACATAAATACCCACAAAATGTTCACGGTGCAGGGCACGATGGAGCCCACAAAGTGGATCACATGCCACCACACTTACATAGTTTTAGGATAAACCTTACTAAGAAAGCAATGCTACTACAGGAAATGGTACCCTTATATAAAGAAGTTATTGCATATTTATCACATTTATTTGCAACTCACATTAAGGCTAGAGTTACTAAAATCAATGATATATGTAAAAGCTTCACTTTGGGTTGCTTAATGAAGCAACCAATGTCTCTTACACTGAACCAACCTTTCACTAAGAAAAAAAATGACACAGTAAACAGAGGGCAGCCAGCATCTCCTATTCATAGAAAATGCTTCCATTGGTCTAAAGACTTCCTCTTGCCTAGGACTTGCCAAGAAAATCCTTGCCAGGACTTCTCAAACAGGTAACCAATGCTCCAAGTTCACTGTTTCATCATCATCCCCATTTATTTCACAGAGCACTAAATGATCTATAACTAATTTATCTGGAAAGTCAACTTATTTATAAAAAGATTTCCACAGCCTGTTATTTAATTATGCCTTAGGAGAGTCCTGTTAGCTCCACAGGCAGTAGCAGCTTCAGGATATGATACAAACTTCTGCCTCACCATGACTAAAGGCACTTTTGCTGGGAAATCAACTAAAATAGCACTATGAAGTAACTAAGTTTAGTTTTCACCTGAAGCTGAATAATGTAACCTCCTCCAGCATTATCCTTACCTTCTTAATTACTCTTTGTCATTGTATGGCCTTTGGATACGTTTAGAGATTTTTTTAAAAAAAAGCGAGTCAAAGCTAGATTGAGCTATTTCACAATTTGGTCTTGAAAAACAAGGCCCTCAGAACCCTTGTCCTCCAGAAGGAGGAAATGCTGTACCCCGTTTCTCCTGTTGACTGATACAGAAATTGAGCACTCCCATGGCCAAAATTATTACAGCATTAGAGTTCCAAACAACCTGATATCAGGCAGGTGAATAAACCAGGAGAAAGTTCTAAAGCTTTTTCTGAGGAAAACACTAGGTAGAGTACATGAAGTAGGGTGGTTGAAGGAAGACCAAGATTTTGGTTTTGGATGATATATATGAGTTGCATAAAAACTCAGTGCATGTACACACAGTACAAGGGTGTAGTTCATTCAACCTATGAAGTTATCAATTAACTCTATTCTAGAGAAAAGTTCATTGTTAAATCTGGGATATGCCTGCTTTCACAAGCTGCTGTGACAAATTATTCCAGTGCATTTCTCTCCACTGCAACGCATGAGCTCAAAATCCATTGACTTGAAGGTGATGTAACTCTTACAGGTTTTTGTTCCTCCTCTCCATCCCCACCCCATTTTTCTTGTTTTTCCAAAGAAAGCACTGTAGCTGAAAATGACTGAGGCTAGATCATTTAAATGCTAATTGCAAGTGCAATTCAATACTACTGGATATATATAGAGCAGATACACTACACAAGAGATCTGAGGACAACAGCACAGAATACAATACTGAACATCCTTTGAATAGTTATTGGAAACCTGAATAAGCTGTTCAGTGTCACACAATGCCTCTATTATCCAAGCACCTGTCTTCCTCCTCAGCGAGATCTACAGAGGCTTATTTACATTCAGTATAAAGTCTACACAAGTAACCTCTCACAGACAAGTTTAAGCTTCTAATGTTTTTGCAAGCAGCTGCTTTGTAACTTCTTCTTATGCAGCTGTGGGCAGTGCACAAGAGCTAATTTAGACACTTTGAAGGGCTGAGTTTTACCCAGTTTGAGTGTCATTATTGAAGACTACGGAAGAGTAGGTACAAAAAGTCAACATGCTATAGATTTGACTCATGTAATAGTGATTGCCAGCCAACAAAAACTATTAATGTGAAGGACAGAAGGTATTTGGAGCAAACAATCAATACAGAGAAAGGATGACAGGCTGAGTCTAGGTTTGAAATGTGCAACTTGGTTTCAAAATCACTAGGACAGAGGTGTCCTCTGAGAATTAGTTTCATTGCCACTGCATAATATTGCAATGTCCTAAAAAATAATGACTAATAAGCCCAATAATTTACATCAAAACAGTTAAAAGGTTAGCAAGCTGGTATACTCCAACAGTTAAAAAAAAAGTCAATGACATTCTACAAAACATACGGCAAGTTAAAATAAACAAAATTTAAAAACCACAAAAAAACAAAACACAGGTAAAAAGAATGCCCTCTAATGCACAGCTAGGAACAAGTGAACTGAACATTGGAAAGGTACTTTTGTGGACAAAGGCTAGACTGCATTTAAAGTGCAACACTTGACTATGCCACTCCCATACTGCAAAGGGAAGAAACCCTTCCAAACCAGCAGTCAGTCCCTGCATTGCATTTAAAAACAAACAAACAAAACAAAATAAAAAACTCCTGAGAAAGAGTAAGGCTGGATAAGAAACCCCCTCAATTGCAACACCAAGTCTGATTCTTATTCTTAGTAAGTTTGCTGTCAGAAGTCAAAACTTTTCATTATGGCATCATGGTCAAACTTGAAACTCAAGAAAGCTCTTGACGAAAAAGCAAATTTGTAATGGCCATTGCATGCCACAGAATGTCCCTCTACATGTTCTGGCAGTGGGTCTTCACTGGAGCAACACATCTCATACGCTGCTTCTGTTTTAAGAGAAAACAGTATTAAATAAATTTTAAACAGGCAGTTGCCAATAAAAGTATCGGTAACAACACAAAGCCACACCTCAAACATATATTCAATATTTATAACAAAATCTGTATGTTTGGTCATAAACAGAAGAAGGTAACTCAAACAGCCATATTTACAAGTTGTCTAGAGACCAGAATAAATCTTAAAATTCACTGCAATCTGGAAACACTTTCAACAGTCAGTTTTACACATATAACACTGGTTCATTTCTCAATAGCTATGTCTTAATAAAGAAGGAAAAAAAAGGCACCATTTCCTGAGTAGTAAGTAAAGAACTGCGTGCACTCTTCTGCAGCTTATTACTAGCAGGACAGAAAGCCTTGAAACAACACTCAATTACTAGCACTGTGTTGACTCAGATGCTGTTTTTCTAAACTAGCTTCTAGTTACTTTTTTACTCAGCCACCTGGTGTATCAGTCAGTCTTTATCACTAAGGAGAATAGCAAGACCAACATGAAACATTCTTTTTCATTAGAAACAAACAAAACCTCAGACCTTGGAAAAACATGGCTTTTTAAGATTTGGAAGGTTAACATGAGGAAAAGCCCTCAACCATCATTATTCGGGTGCCTTCAGCCTATAGCACAGAACAGTGGACGAAAATTTTGACTGCACTTGCCTGTTTCAAAGTTATCCTGAAGTCTTCTTGGATTAAGCCTTTTTTCACATTTCTAGTGAAGAGAAAGACCATACATTACACATTATATGATAAAGAAATGGCATTATATTTAAGCATCATCTAACAGGCATGCTGGCTATATCTGCTTTGACACACCTCATATGTGAATTATTTGTATGCTGAGTATACAAATGCTGAGTATGAATACTAAGCATTAATTCTGTCACACCACTTGATGTAGCAAACATGCTTTAAGTCCACAAGTCTTGCAGAAGCATGCAACCTTTTAACAGTCACTAAAATATTTCTAACATGCCAACTCTTATAGGAAAATTTTGAGTACTTTCTAATTGCTTTAAGATGGAAGGGTCTTGCATATGACAACATGGAATCAACGTTGTGCACACATAAGCCCACTCTTCAATGAGCTTGTCCCGAAAAAGGTAAGGAGAATGTATTTGCAAACATGCTGCTACTGCCAATTAAATTAACATGCTTTAGAGACAGAAACTTAGATCTCTCTGGGGAAGAGTTGTTTTAGTCCCAGGTATTGCTGCGGTAAGTACACCAATACAGAAAAAATATGGCTCTTTGCACTCTGTGCAAATTAAGAGTTTCCTGACCTTCAAATGACACCAGAAAATTATCACAAGGACACAAAATATTTAAACTCAAAAGACTGACCATCATGAAAACACAAATGAAATGGAAAAAGAGAAATATTTAGAAAAGTCTGAGAAGAGCCTACAAAGTAACTGTGGAGAATTAACTGTTGTTTCCAGGAAGATCTTACAGATTACCATTACAGTGTGTTCCTAGCCATTCAAATTTCTGGGCAGTCAATTCACTCTTCTAGACTCAGATTCAAACATAACTAATCACTTTCTGCTGCAGTGAGGATTTTAGGACGAGTTTATGGTATTCTGTATGTTTACATGAATAAGAGAAAGAAGGCAATGACTACAAGCCAGAAAGGGAAGAATCTAGTTTGAAGTCTCTAAACAAGAGAAACTAAAGCCTGGACAAGCCAGGTGAGCTGCATGGAGAAATGCAGCCTCACTGCTGCACAAGAGCCAACAAAGTATACTGAAGAGTCATAAGAAACAGGGAATCAAAAGCACGTTCTACTATAAAAGGGAGCACAGCCCAGTGAGTCTTCTCCCATTAAGAAGAACTGGACAAACACAATTAGTAACTGCAAGGGAAAGTAACACGCAAAGAGTGTGATACCAGAATATAAAAATTGCTCTAAACAGCTCTACCATATGATTAAAAAACTATCTGAGATTCTGGCATCCAAGCCAAGTCTGTGTCTCAACATTTGTTTGATGGAGAGAAGGGAAATAACAAGCATTTGCATCACCATTTTCTAAGTGCTGCATAACAAAACCCCACGCTTACAGTAAGACATACATGAATAAATAAGACTTGTGCTACACTGAGTTATTACTACACACCACAAAAGGCTTTTACATGACAGGAACCTGGAAAGCTGCAGAACTGTGTACTGAAACAGTTGACAAATTTTCAACAGCTAAAATTACTTACTTCTAAAATGAAAACTTTGAAATTTAGTTTGCTTGTAGATGTATATGCACACAAGGTAAGAAATGTTATATATCTACAAACACGTATCAAATACTCTAATCAAATATACTCTTGATAGATATGCACTCTACTTTGTTTCAGCAGGACATTGTCCTGAATATATGTTAAGCATTATTGGAACGTATTAATGACACAGCCATGGCATGTTTCTTACCAAGGTATGGTTTTGTTTAACTGGTTGACTGTGCAGTCCATTTGTTCGCTTCTTTTGGCTGGAAGTGTCTTGATTTTGCTTTCTGCCATTGTTCCTCAGGCTCTGACTCTGCTGTTAAGTCCAAAATAAGTAGAGGGAAGAGTTTAAATGGCAGAATTGGACATCACTGCTTTGACATTGAAAATTGACATTTTCTACTTGGGTCACTCAAACTTCCCTCCAATTAAGTTGAAAACATGTAAACAGTTTCTTTTGCAGAAAAACTGAAGCCCACTGAAATTAACCAAATATATCCTCAAGCTACAGGGCCATCAGCTGTTACTCATTCTCTCTTGCAATATGACAGAATTATTACAGCATTAATTCAGGTCAGTGAGTTTCCATGCACTAATGCAGATATACTAGAGATGACACCAAAATGGCAAGTACTAATTACTATCTGTATATGACACAGCACAATTACTACCTGATACCACCACTTCTAGTGTGAGATAAATCAAAGGATTCCCAAGAGTATTCCCCAAGTCCATGTTTCTATTTTCGCATTCTGTGGTGATGAAATTCATTATTTTTGTCCTAGAGAGGAAACCCTTAGGAATAAAGACATGTTTTAAATAGTTGTCCTGGGATGACTTTATGATGTTTGTATCCCTAGTCGTCTGTTGTTTGTGCTGAATATTAGAGTTCTGCACCTTTAACACTGGTTCCAAGAGTGAAGGGGGGAAAAAGAAGAAGCGCAGAGTTTGTTATCAGAAATTGCTCCCCCGCATCCTTCACAGACAGTGTTGTCTGCAGTATGGACAGTAAGAGAGAGGTCTCCTTTGCTTTTTAGTTTGTTTTTTTTTGCTAGCTGAAGCAGAGAAGTTCCCTAAACTGTGGGGTTTTTTTCTTTTACTTGGAACTGTTTAAACCCATTTTAGACTGAAAACCCAGAAAAACACCAGGAGCCCATGCTTGCAGCCCACTGGGGCCCAGGACAGCATTTTCCAGCACCGGAAGGACTGATAAGAAATGGAGTGAGCTGAGCTATAACCCACGGCAAGGACTTCCTCAGTTTTCCCATCTCTCTTCACAACAGCGAGAAGTTTTATTCTTTAATATTATTCATTTTTTATGCTTGCAAACACTTTATTTGTTAAAAAACTACTTTTTTCCACTTTCTCTAAGAAAACTTTTTCCCCAACCAGTTAGGAGAAGGGCCACTTGAATTTGCTTTCTAGAAGGACCCTATTCAAAAGTTTCCTCCCAAAATTTGCCCTGAACCAAGAATATAGACCAGATGCATATGCTTGCCTAAGAAAAAAACCTACCTTTATTTTCAAAACTTCAGAAACCTCAGGATGATTATATGGCTTTTGTGGCTGTTTTGGCTTCACTAACTGCTCTCCTGAAAAGCCATCTGTGAACACCTGTTGACTACAGCGAAGTTTGGATCTACTACAGGAAAAGAAAGACAGTTTACAACACAACTCTAAATCCACTGAGACCAGAAGACAAGTATGAAAGAATTCTCTGCTTTTTGAGAACAGTCTGGAAGACAATCTTTAGTAACCTAGTACGGAAACTCTAATAATGCTCACTGCCATTTGTACTCTCCAGAGACAAGAGGCCAAGTCTGCATTAGCAATTGTCCTGTTGTTCACTGGTGCTGCTCTGGCTCAAATTACTGAAGTCCTCTCACAGGGACTACAGGTTTTAAAGTTTGCTCTACCACTTTTCATTCAGCTGAATCTAAAGCCAGCAGCACTTGTTCCCCTACTGATTCCCATAGGTTTTATCTAGCTAGCCACTTCTTAGAGTACTTTACAGTCATGCTTTACAGAGGCCTACTTTTCCTGTGCAGAAACGCCAAAAATATTGAACCTGATGCATTGGAAGTTATCTACTTGCTTTAGCTTCTGTTTTTTTTGATTCCCATAAACAAGACTGAGGAAATAATCTCAGTTCTGACATCTGCATATCATGACATTAATTAAGTTCTCACCTTACTAACGATCCTATGATGTAAGTCTACGCTTATTTTTTTATTTATCTATTACTGGAACACAAATCCTTGGAGAAAGAGAAAAGGACAAGCAGTATTTGTATACAATTGTCATTGCACAATATTGTCATATTGCCATATTTGTATGACTGGTGTTTTACAAGAAAGAATACATAGATGTTAAACTGACCTGGTTCTTACCTAGCTTTTTCCAAGTTGGGCTTAGAGGGTGTGCTCCCTGCAGATGAAAAACCATTGTCGCTATCTGAGGAGTCTCCATTTCTTCGGGAAATCCACTCCCTCAATGGCCTGTGAGCAAGGAGAAGTATAACAAGATCTATTTACCACAACAAATCTAAAGAATTTAAAGTTATCTGAAAGACACTGTCCTATCATTTGTCTCATCTCAAACATACCTGATGAAGGGAATTGCCATAAAAAATTTGTTAGGCGCCAAACCCAGCTTGGACTTCGGGGTCATGTCATTTCTGTGGCATGGTAATTTATCGATGGAAAACCACTCAATATTCTAGAAAACCAAGAAACAAAATCAAAATACCCTCTATTGTAGCCTTACCAGAATGTTACAGATGTGTACCAGCCACAATT
>VWYP01009617.1:0-20155 GCA_013400435.1 Pycnonotus jocosus | reverse complement strand
GACAGTTTATCCTTAAAAGGCCTGTAGAGAGAAATACAGCTCCATTTTTAGTTTGTTAGGTAGAAGTGCTGCAGAACTCACAGTTTATGAGACTGTAATGTAGATAAGAATTAATAAACATTTGAGTCCGAACAAGAAACACCGTCTTGAGCATTTAATCCTGATCCTGGCAAAAAAAGAAGATAAAATGCAACACCTAACAAGGTCATAGATCTACAGTTGTGTATACACAATCCTCCTGCTTATTCCTTATGCCCACAGATTTGTGTACCAGCATTCGAGATGAGTCTCAAGTTGCACAGCTTTTACCAGGAAGTGAGACAGCCTTCCCTGTCATGCTGTTTGCCACATTCAGCTGCACTTTCTCTCTTGTGCCCTTAGTTCTCTCTGTGTTGTGGTAACCCTTCCTGGCACACTTCATGTAAAGCTATCCTCACTAGGTTGGGAATCTTGTTTGCACAGACTCCTTTTATCAAGCATACCCAACCACCATTTCTCACTGTGACTCTGCTCACAGAAGCCAAAGGTCCATCTGTGGGACCAGCCATGCAGCCAAGCTTCGACACTCTGTCACACTTAGTCCTCTTAGACTTTTCCCTCTCTCCTGGTCAGGATCTGACCAGACATCATCTCTTCCACTTGCCCTTTACTCTTCTCTCAAGTATAGCCATCCTCAATGCAATCCAGGTTGCTCTCAGCAGCATTGCAGGTGCCCATATGGTAGATCAGCAAAGGGTAAAAACCCAAAGGATAAACAAGCCTGGGTAGCACCTCTACACATTCCAGACTGGCTGCTGGATTACTGCCTTCATCTCCATAGGAAGGAGTCTCCTTTAACCAACAGAGGGTTTTTATCCTTCATGCAAACACAAGGTTCAGGCCCAGCTGACTTAGATCCCATACATATGATATGTGCACATGGTCCCTAACTCAGCTTCCCTCTAATATCAGTGCCCCTGCATTTATTTTGAGTCGCTGCTTGGCACAAGAACTTCAAAGCTGACTTTACTTACTGGTACCCAAGGGTAACATACACAAGTGTTTGTAGTTAGAGCATCTGTACCGGGAAAAAAACAGCATCTCTGCTTGGGGAGATGAAATCAGACTATCTCAGTGTCCACTTCATATGCTGCTGAATTATTAGGAGATCCAGACCAATGCATAAAGACACAACAAATGCCCCGTAAGGTCTACAGCCAGGTATCTTCAACAGCACAAGCAAAGATATGTAGGAAAACAACACTATATTTCACATTAAAAAACATAGCAGCAATAGTACCAGTAGCAGTTTTAAGTTTCCCTTGTTCACCTTGCTGCCTAAATTTATCATTCTGATGAAAATGAAATGACGTAAAAAGTAGTCTGTGAGTCAGCAACCAGACATTTGCTGAGTTCAAAATGTTGTTCATATGCAGCAGGTTAAAAGAAACAGAAGATGAAGGTGGTGAATGACATCTTCTTTTAAAAACTTTTCCAAAGAGAATGTTACAGTAGAAGGGCATGCAAGGAGCCAAAACAGACGTAGCTTTAAAACAAACAAACAATTCTCTTATTTCACAATCAAAAAAATTTAGGGGGATGCAAACCTGCAGCAACCTTGAAAGAAAGCCCAAAAGAAAAACAAAGTTGTGTATCCTTAGACCTATGCACAGTAGGTCTCCTCCTTTCTATACTGCTCCAAACTCCTACAGATCTTTGTTTCATGTTATTTAAACTTGTTTAGAAGGTTCATTAAATATGTGAATGCTCTTCTTGAAGCCTGAAAGCATTCCTGAATTCTCCTGCAATGACTGAGCCTTCCACCTTCCTTTATACTGTGTTGAAGAAGAAAACTAAATTGAGAGAAGCACAAAAAAAAGGTGAACCTTCCTTATCAAGACTCAAGATGTTTGTGGAAAGAAATACTAAAAACAACGAAGTATGAAGAAAAACAACAAACTGATGAAGAAAGCAGAAGCATCTACAGCAGAGGAATGTCAGTCCTTTGAAGACTGCACACAATACAGATCCTTTCTGAATGTAAAAGTGAATGCTTTTAAAATTCAAGTCAGGAAAGGGATCGAACTTTCTCTTAAAGGTACAGCAGTGTAAGAATTTATAATTGTCATTGGTGTACAAGAAGCAACACCAACAGCCTGTCATCTAGGTCATTGATAAGATTTCCACAGAATACTCTGAACACTGTGCAGTGATCATTGACACAAGTTATTTCAATAAATGCTGTAAGTTTCAAAATAAATGCTGTAAATCTCCAGGTTCACAGTCATCGCCAACCATCACCAACAATTCGAGGCAGGTTTCTGTCACCTTGATTTTGCATTTTAAGACGGCACACATTAAACACAGGTCAAACCACTCATTCTGCCCCGCCCTTACACAAGTGACACGGCAGGCCATCCCTGGAAATAATGTTGGCAGGAGAGCACGGTCAAGAAACGCCACCTGCTGTCTCCTGGATCGCTGCTCCAAAAGACTGCTGCAGAGCAAGGACATGAACAAAACTCATGTTCCATTCTACTGGAGGAAGAACATTTGAGTATGACAAAGAGCAATCCTCTTCCACACAAGAATACCCCAAAAGAGCTCGCAGATCCTCAACACAGCTCCTTACAACACATAAAATTTTAAGCAGCATTTCCTACAGAATCTCTTGCTTTGAAACCTAGAGAAAAAAAAAATGCAGCCATTCACTTTGAAATGTAAATGCCTGAGGGTTTTTTCTCAGGTTGTTAAAAAAAAAGCTAATTGATTTTAAGAGTGTTGAGTTCTCTTTGAGTTGAAGGTTCATCACTGATGAAAACTGAGTATCAATTGCAGTAACAGTGCACATCCCATTCTCTGAGGCTGTCTCCAGGAGAGCTGTCTAGCATCTCAGCCCTTGACATTCCAGCACTCTAATCCAGCAAACCCCCTAAGCATTTTCTTATCTTTAGTCAAGTTTGGGTTCCTGATCTTGGGTGCTGGGATGCCAGGATTTAACACCACCTAAGTACATTCAACCAAGCATCAGACTGAAGACTCTCCAACACAAAAGCCAGTGTGCTTAGAATCTTGATGCACCAAAAGATGAATCCATAAATAATCACCCAAATCCTCTGGGACTTGTATGACACAAATTAGACTTTGTTGGAAATCAGCTGCATAAATATTAGAACTTGCTCATTTCCCTCAGCTTTTTTTCCTGAGAGAAAATGTTAGCCATTCTCTACAACACTTCTAGAGGAACAGTCAGTGTTCTAATTTTAATTGTCTGAATTGTGTGTTTCTTTGAACCTATCCTTTAATCTTAAGTCTCTGCTTTCTTCTTCTAGTGAAGTACTGTTAGTTAAGTGCATCTCCTTCCCTTCTCAAGACAAAGATGCTATTTCTTTAAGAAAAACTCATCTTAGTACTCTTGAGTAAATAAACCTCAAGAAAACAAGTAGTCAAGAGAAAGAAGAATGGAAAACATGATGTATAACAATAATTTTAATAGAAGCTATGATTACTTCAGTTGCAGGTAGGATACAGCCTTAGATAGAACCATAAACAATTTTGATTAGAATGAACAAGCACAGTCCTAGGAAGCAACAACTTCTTGCAATTACTACAAGGTTTAAAGTGCCAATATAGGAAATTAAACAGAACTGACCTTATGTGTTTCCTATGTAAGGCTCAATGGTCAAACTGTCTTTGATGGCCTTTCAAAACATTGCATTTATACACTTTTAACACCAAACAGTTATCCTGATTGTAGTGAACAACACCAGACACTTTTCCTGCCCATATAAACAGAGTAAACTGAATAGTAATTAATTCCTTTAAATTTTTTGCCACTAATCCTTGCTACACTGCAAGCAGCCGTTACAAATCTCATATCAAATTTATTTGTGGAGAAAAGATTGGGAATTTCTCAAGGGCCCACAAAGTATTGGAAAGAATTTTCAATGAAGGGAAAATTATGTGTGGAATTACATAATACACAATAGTTCAGAAAAAGTAATAGCTATGTTCTCAGATTAATGCATGTAGTACTTAATGTCACCAATCATAAAAAGGGTACACGTGATTCATAGAAATGTGATACACACTTCAAATTATTCTCCACTTGCACAAAATTCCATCTACTTTTTAACAGTTTTTGTACATTTTAAATATCAACAGGACACAATGTGACAAAAGAAATAAGTTACAGAGTTAGAGCTTCAGGAGGAAACATCCCACTGGCTGTAGCCACATTTGTTTTGAAGCACGGATGGGTTCTTGTTTCTTCTATGTCTCACTGGCTTCAGTGATGTAGATGCAGATATTTATTCACAGAAAATATATGCTGAGTTCCGACATTCGCTTGAGTGGAGCAGAGACAAAATAAATAAACAGAAGGGACAGGAGAGATAATGCAGCCCGACTTGGCAAGTACCAGGTGAGTTCCACCAGGTCTGGTGCTCACAAGGCAGCCAAGTTTTCTTATCAATATGTTCATCTTTCCACGTGCAAAGGCATGCAAAGGCACAGGAATGCTAGCCAAGGTATATCTGTTTCCAATTCCTTCTCTTCCGGATGGTGAGTGAGTTCAGATTCTTGGGTATACAGGACTCACAGACACAAACAGCTTTTTATTGCTGGAGTCAAAGCACATTTGATCTAGAATCATTAAAGCTGGATAAAGTGAAGCCTCTTTGTACTTTCTCTTCAATCAAAAACTAGGGCAAACTATGCAGATGGTGTAATTATAGCTAAAAATGTGTTCATAATTGCTCTAAAAAGCTTTTTATAACTTAGTAGCAAATTTGCATCAAGATTGGCTTATCCTAGTATCAGAAAATCAGAATGAAGCAACTTGTGAAGTCACTCACTCTGAGAGTGACTTTTGATCAGGAATCTCCTCTAAGTGAGAAAGCAACCACTTGGTTACCATGCTAATTCCCACTGCATTTCCATGATCTCAGTTGATATGAAAAAAATTACTAATATATTTCTTTAGAAGAAAAAGATATGAAAGTGAACAAAAGATGCTTGCTTCCCCCTGATTCTCTTGATATCTACAGACCCTGAATTCAAGCATTTCCATGCTCTTTTATCTGGACTCTTGCCTGCCTCTGTCCTTTCAGTCAGAACATTACATCTGATGAAGACCAAATTTTCTTCTCATGAACCACAGAAGTCAGGCCAGACACTCATACCACATTGCTTGCTTCCATCCATTGACTTTGAGAATATTTAGCATAGGAAAATCCTCATACAAGAGCCTATGGAAAAAGTCAAACCTTTCTATCACTCCCATTTCTGAACAACACACAAATATCCTCTGTTGTGTCTTGTTTTTAGGATCAAAATTGAAACACATAAGCTACATGATCTGTATTTAAAATTAAATTTTATCCAAACAACTTAGAACTGCTCACTGTGTAAAAAGGGGAAAAGACATTTTATTTGGATTTAATATCTGGATTATGAGAGATGCTACCAGTAGTTCAATTTGGCATCAAATACTGAACTATTCTAACAACAGATTTGACCAAAGTGGATTAGCACCCTGACAGCCTGATTGTCTCTGATTTAAAAGCTTTGCAGTGATCTTCTTTGAACTAGGAATCTGGAAAAGCATGTCCTCCAGTGTGCACATGGTTATCCGTCCTGAAGCTTGTAGTTTCGTATAAATATTTCCTAATTTGGCAGAAAGGTCAGGGTTCTCTTCCATCTTTTCTCTGACTGTAGCCAGCTAAGGAAGAGAAAATGACAGATTATGTTACAGTTCAGCAAGTGGAGCTCTCATTCTACCACCACACTGAAGAAAAGCAGTAACTCATAGTAAAAAAGTACACAGTGTAAGAGAGGTGGCTAAGGCAATGACTCATGAGATGAGGATTTTATAAAGAGTACATTATGCATCACCACAAAATGGTGGAAAGGAACTGGTTATCTACTAAAGAGAGTTTATTAGATTTAAAACTTCCTTGAAGTTGTATGATCCTATTTTCAGTCCTAGTACAGACAAACACAATTATTTTCTATTTAGATACAGGAAACATAATTGCTTCCTGGAATCTATTTTCCAGATCAGAACAATTCTAATTATTATTATAATCTTCATAAATGCACAGTATAGTACAAATCCATAAAATTCAGACTATAGAAGACTGACAAGTTCTGTTTGCCATACACAAGAGTTTGAGCTCAAGTGTTAAGTAAATTCCTTAAAAAATATTATTATCAATAAACTTTTGTGGAAGTGGACAGTTAGGACTAATGCTTAGTCTTCTTTTGGCAGCTAAAAGTTTCCCAAACAAAATCAAAATACAACACTAACATACTCAACATTTACTGCAATGACTTTATAAAATTAAATGCTGCTTGAAGAATTTCTCTTCAATATAGCAGTTAATATATATGGGCTATGTTTTGAAAAGTTAGCTCTCCCCTTCTTCTAATATTTATTTTGCATACTAGTTATTAATTTTGTTTAATGGGCAGCAGTGAAAGACTAAGTATTTAATTATTAACACAGTCTTAAATGTCTTGTTCTATTGGCACATCCAAAATGAATATACTAAATAAGCTTCAGGAAAAGCAGCAGCAATGTTGACAAATTGAGAAGGGCTATGTGCTCTGAAGGAAGCCTTCTTATTGATGAAGACTGTAAAAACCAGTTTTCACAGAAAATATAGTTAAATAGCAAAAGCTATTATTTCCCATATCACACTTCCCTGTATGGCATCATAGGCCTTTCATATATTACCAATCTAACAATATCACTGTTACCAGAAAATTTATTCTCATTTCATATGAAATGAAAACAGCATGGGAGGCAAGGGATTAAATCATTTAATGCCACTAAGGAAAGTGTCATCTACATTCAGATGGAATATGAGCTTCTAGAAGCAATATCCACAATATAAAATGAGCCAAACAGCTGAGTATTTTGTCCAAGAGTAGAAGAAGCCAGCCAGCTGCTTTTGGCATTGGAATGCATCAGAACCCAAACAACTACAGCAGGGAAAACCCAGGCACCTGCAGTTCTGTAAGGGAACCACTGTTGCCACAGCTCAGCCCAGAATCATGAACATTCTCTCATCACTGTATACTCACCACCTGCTCAGAAAACTCAGTTCTTTTCACAAAGGGAGGAGTATCTACTTCCACTGCTGCCTCTAATGTATTTATCACTTCTTGTAGCAAACCAGATTTGAGCTGGACAAGGACCTTAAAAATAAAATAAAAACACACCACACAAATAGTACATATCATAAGAATGCAAATTTTTACAAAAGTGTTCAAGGAAGACATGAAGCAAAGCAGGGCAAAATACATTTCCAGATGGTGCACTGAGAAAAATCCATCCATTGCAAAGAAAAAGACGGAATGATCAATTTCCTCAAACGTTTGGAGTTTTTTACCAGCTGGGACCTGGAAAGGAAGGGTGAGCCTTGAGGTAGAGCTCCTCTGATGGAGCTGCACTACCTGCTCTTGAATAAAGTAGTTTTTACCACAATTTAAAGGTCACTTATATGGCACATGCAGACTTTCTCTGAGATTGTAGACTGCACAACTAAAGAAAAAAATTGTTATAGGTACACATGTGGATACAGTTTGTAGGGCTGAAGGAGGCCTGAAGTGGGTAGAGCATTTATCTGGAGCTGGGCCTTTTAAATCTTCTGGAGCTAGAAAGCAAGAATTATAACCAGAAATTGTCCATGGGTCTATGCTCACAGATGCAGGATTTACATTCCCACCTATGGCAGGAAGTAATTTTAAAAAGTGAGAGGAGATTGAATTCAGAATGTAAATCATCCAACTGACAGAAATTGTCTGTTGGCTCACAAACAAGCTCAGCAACACTACCAACACCGGTGCCAGTAAGACGCTGGTCTTCTGTTTGCACTTGGGAGTTTATTAGCCAGTGTAGCACACTCTGCAAGATTTTAACACAAGGCAAGCATACTTACTTTAAGATTATTGTATAGTCTGTTCTCTGTTCTCATTATCTGGGAACAATAAAATTTGGCTTGTGCTACATCGTTCTGGGAAAGAATCACAAATAATAAAAAATAGTCATACACGTGTCAAAATCTCACACAACGAAAGAAAAACAACAGTCCTTCATGACTTTTCAATAAATCACAAAGCAGCATCTAGAACCCCTTTACCAAGACCCATAGACACCAAACAGCACCCAGCTTCCAAAAGGAATACCCCATGCTGGAGTTCCCATGTCATCTGGCTCTTTAGTACTCTGTATGTGCCTGTCACATGTAACCACCATTAAGCATGAGATCACCTAAAAGATGCAAGGTTCTCACACATACTCAGCTAAACACATGTCAGAGTAATGAAGTGCAGCATATGTTACTCTGTGTATTTATCCTGCCCAGCCCTTCTAACCTTTTGGACATACACACAGTACTGTATCTATGTCATCAATTGATTTGTATAGACAGTAAATGTTACACTGACATTTATTGGACCAAGCAATGCTACTTGGGATCAAGAAACATCTTACTTACAGCAAGAAGTGCTGTCAAAATTAATTCAGCTCAAGGAACAATTAAATGTAATGTGGAGCATTATTCCATTTGCAAAACAAGAATTTTATCATGCCATTCTACACATGAATAAACTTATTTCAATTATGCTATTTTTCAGTGTCTCCATTCACAGAGACAGAGCAAAAAAGACCACAGAATGCATAGAAACATTTAATAGTTCTACTCCATTAATTTAAATTTGTGAATAAGATCAAATTTATAGCAGCTCCAGCAGTTCCACCTCTGTTTCAACATGGAACAGAGAAGGTTCAGGACATACCCAACCTGTATACACAAATTAATGGTAGAGGAAATCCAAACTTTATTCCAAACTTTAGAATTTCCTAACAGTTATTCTCCTGCTCCATTTTTCACTCTGTGCTGCCTCATAGCAGTACTCAGGCATATGAGGTATAGCAAAACCTCCCCGGGCATAAATATGCTGTGGAGAAAGTCCACCTCCTTAGCAGTAGGGAAATACACATCAAAGCCTTTGAGTCTGCCTCCTAAGACAAACATTTAAAAGAGATGATGTGCAAATATTTTAAATTATCATTTTAATTCTATTTAACAGAAATTGCCACTAAATAGCAGTATCCGCAGGACTAGATCCATGGTGACACCTAACCTGTTGGCCTAACTCTATAATTTTTTAATATTCTAGATTGTACTGTCACAAAATACTTGTGCATTAAACTCAAGACAGATGTTTAGATTTAGAAATGTCCAAATTCAATTTGTGTGAGTGTTGTCTATAATGCTACAGTTTCAGGAGCCTAAAAGTTCCAATACTTGAAGGTATTACCTAGTTACTCTTTCTCCATGGTAGCTTCCTTTCATTATCTGTCTACAACAAAACTAGAGAGCATCTCCCTCTCTGCAGAGACCCAGGAACAACCAAGAACAAGGAGGCTGTACCTGCTTGAGAGCAGTTGCCACTGCAAAGCAGTATGCTCGCAATGGTAACGTGACACCTTTCAGCTGTGCCTCTTCAAGCAGCCTCACAGAGATTTTGGCAGACTCCGGGTTGCCCTGCGTGAAAATATCAGAGAAATTGTGCTTGTTATTCTGGTCACCTGAAAGGACTGTAAGCAGCTGCAATCATATTCAGAAGCTATTCAGAAGTCAGCATACTGTACAATCACAAAGGCAATATGTATCTGAACTCAAGCAAGCAGATTCTGTGCAGCACTTTTTGAGAAATGCAACATCAAAATATGATATTTGAAGTGACAGAGGTCACAGGAGGGTAAAAATAATTTCTATTATTTTAACAACTACACCTTGCTGTAACTACACTTGGGCTTCTACAACAGATGAAATAGCCTCAGTAGTATACTAAACAAACAGACATTTTCATTTGCGTTTTCAAATAATTTCTAAATCAGGAAGGAAGATTAATTTTTGTTGTTACTTTATTCTAAAAGCTACATTAGATAGTTATTGAAAATCAACATTTTCTAAGCTTTCAACTATTAAGTACCATTCCACTAAAGAAATCTGTGTACGTGGGAATTTGAACATTCAGCTATTTTTAGCCTCTCTTTAGGATTAATTCTTGAAAAATGTTTCCAAAGTATATATTCTAATATTACATCTTAGACATTTGCCTTTTTCCAACACAGAAGGCTTTCATTGTTGAGAATTTTCAACAGGTGATAGTAAAAGGCAATGAGTTTAGCTGTGTGCTACCTCTCAAACTATTAGCTCTCCAAACCAATGCTGCTAACACTGGGAATTATGAGTGGAACTGACTGGATCCCAAACAAAATAGTATCTGTCAAACCTAAAAGCTGGCAGCAGGAGGTTTTGTAACAATTGGTACCACCAATATGGATAAGAGTCCTCATATTTGGTGCTGATTTCTGTTCCTAGTATTCAAAGTGTCCTTCCTGCAAAATATGGTTTAAAATATGTTCCTTGAAAATTTAGAAACATTTTGACCACCAGAAGATTGATTATTATTACATAAATATTTTGTTATCACCAAAAGGCCTATAGCTCTTTCCTGCACTAAAAGAAAGAACATCTGCTACTTCTGAGTCTGGCAGTGCCTTACAGTGACTTAAACCATCCTAGAAGTGTTTTAGAGTTGACCTCAAAAATACCTCTGTGCAAAGATTAAACATTAATTCCCTTGTTTATCCACTGGAAATAATCTGAGCTTTAAGCCTTGTACATTTTTCTGTACTGGTCTCTGGCAAGGTTATTCAAAAGAAACCAAGAATGGTAAAAATCCAGCAAAGCTTTTAATGTTACCAGTACCATTATTTCTATTATTTGAGTACTGCATCTTGAAGATATCTCATTTCAAGTTTTATTCTGACATGTCTTATCTTGCATCATGAGAAAAAGCAAGCTTGAGCTTCATGTTTTCTCCTCCTCCTCCGAAGAGATGACTCAACAGATTAAGCTTTTAAAAGAGTTTCACCTAATCCTCTTTAGTGTATAAAGGGTTACTACAGCTTATTCCCCTATTGATAGTATTTTATCTTAGTGAAAAAGTGCCACAAATTTACTGTGACTATTCAACCCAATCAGGTGACAGTGTAGAATCATCTCCCCCTCTCTTTTTATCAATAGTCATAATGGGCCGGATTCTTTATTGAAAACATATGTAGGGCAGAAGTAGGGAACCTACTCCTGTTACACATGCCCTGGATCCCAATGTTCTAACTGCAGACCATGTTAAAAAAAAAAAAAAAACTTGTAAAGACTTTAGGAAAAAAGCTACAGCAGATCTAAGGGCAGCTTAATTAATTAGAACTGAGAATTTCAGAAAAACCACATAAACTACTGCTGAGGTACCATTTTAGGCTAACTCCTAGTTATCAAATATACACTCAGTTTCATTATATGGTTAACTGAGAAACCTGAGGAAGTTTAGCCTAGTGGTATACTTTTTTCCCCCAGACAGTGTCCTCCTTATAAAAGAGGAAATGGAAGAAGAGTTTTCAAATGAGTTTGGGAAAGGTTCACATGAAAATTTCAAACTGCGGAACTGACTCAAATCTGGAGAGGAAGATCAAAATAAAAAACTTCTGGGATCTCACCTTGCTATGAAAGGGAAACAGTTCCAAGAAAATACTCACAGAACTGATGTATTCTAGTTTCTTACCATGCTCATGTCCTTTTCTTTGAGCTAAACATACAGGTAAGCTCAAGAAGCTGCCTCTGTTTATCTAAAGGCATTCATTTATGTTTCTTTTCTCCATTCAGCTGTCCATTTTCATCAGGCATGTAGGGAACAGATTACAACTGTATTCCTTGCCAAATTTGTGTACAACTACAGAAATGGTTCAAGACTGCTTGTAGGGGGAGGGTAGAAATGGATGGGGGATGTCTGGCAAACAGAACATATCATGTATATGCCTTAAGGAAACGAGACTATAAAACCAATACTGAGGCTGAAGCACAGAGTATTGTCTGAAGAGATGCAAACATCACAGAGAAAGAATACTCTAAGGTAATCAAAAGCTGCACTAAATCTGTTCCTTAATGCTCATGTCCATGCAACCTTTTAGAGATTTGCTTTGTGACATTACTTTGTATGGGAAAATATGTATGTGCATGATATCATGTACAATGAAGCCCCTTAGGACTCACACATGTTTAAAATACTAGATACAAAATCATGACAGGGAAAATATGGAAACCCCCCCCAAAAATCCAAAATTTAAAATCCAAAAAAAAAAAAAAATGAAGAGATAGAGAAGGCATTTCAAACACTTTTTCATTCATAATACTTACCAGTTTATAGCATATTGCGACTGCAAGTAGATAGGTTTCTTTGTTGAAAGGTATCCCTTGTCTTTTCATTTCTAGCAGAACTTCCAAAGCACCTATCAAAAATATATTAGTGTTACTCACTTCATAAATTTAAGGCTGTACCTCTCATAACTGAAAAGAAGAAACAATTCAATAAGGTATGAGTCCAGTAAGTTTATTTTAAAATATGAATGTAAACTGAAATCTGTTATTTGAAAAATTCAAGAAGTTTAAAGTAGGGTCATTTGGATCTCTTTCAACTTAGTAAGGAGGTTTTCAGTTTACACTAGCACATGGCCTTTTTCCTCTATTATTTTTATATGAAAATCTAAAACTAAATTCTCTATACTTAAGAAAGGCACCCTCATTACCAAGCAAAGAAAAGTAACACTTCAGTGAAGAGAGTTTGGGGGAAAAGCTCTCTTGAATAACAACAGTTCTATGGAACTTGAATGGCTAGAATTCTGTGGGAAGTATGAAACGAATAGACTCTTCCATTTTTATTACACACTACAGTGCAACTCATTCACATCTACAGTTATTTAGATAATGTTTGGCCATCTAAACCCATAGCAAATCAGCAAATATATATATATACACACACACACCATTTACAGTGAGAAGCATTCTCCCCAAAATTAATTTGCCTTAGTAAATACTGTACTTACTTTCAAAATGGCCCTTTTTAAACAACATTGTCATCAAAATATGGAAAGATGTACTGTCTGAGAAGAAACCACGCAAATTCTGGAGAGGAAATAGAGCAAACATAAAATAAAGTCAGGACAGTGAAGAGTCTTATTGTGCACAGCATTTAGCAAGCTTTCGTACTGGAATAAGTCTCATTTTTACAAGTTCAGCATTTAACTCTCTGGGTTCCCTGACTGTCTGTCTCTCTGTCAAATGACATCTAAAATACCAGTGACTCATTATGGTCAAAAGCTCACTAAAATTAAACAGAAATTTGCCACAGAGTCCCACTATAATTTTTTCTTAATGACCTCCAAATTGATGGAAGCAGAAGTCAGTGACAGGTTGCAGCTGATGAACAATATGCTTGGGTTAAAGTACCACCACCATGAAATTGAACGAATTTTTTGCTAATCACAATATCAAACAATCAGCACAAGAGCTTGAGTGATGATGGTAAGAGTAACAGAAGAGAGAGGAATTAAATTTTATGTTTCGCTTCAACCACACTGTTTATTGGGAATATACAAATAAAATACCAGAGGTATTGAGTTTCTGCAGCAGAATCTGGAGAAGTGTTACTGTACTTTACTATCCACCAGATACTATGTACTGCAAGTACAGTAGTTCCTGTCTTAATGATGCAGATCCAAATTAAAAAAAAACTCAAAGTGAAATAGAAACTGCATATACTCTTTCTTACACACGCCTAACTTAAGAATAGTAGCAAGAGTTCTCCCATTTCTGGCTAGACATATCTCATGCCTTAATGAATTAGTATCTGTGAGATTTTCGCTGTCTGCCAGAGATTTTTCAAGTCACAACCTTATTGCACACACTGGACCTGATCATTATTTTGCCATAATAGTGCACACAGAATTTTAGAGACATTCAGAAACAAATCCTTCAGTTTCTTCAGCACTAAAATGACCAAGGTTCCTGAGCTGATGAGTATCATACCACCTCTAGAGGGTTCAGAGAGAGACTGAAGTAGAGAGCAACAAGGTGAACCTGTTGGTGCAAGTAATCCAAGGAATTCCAGAGGATTACCACAGAAAAACTCAGAAGTGCTCACTTTCAAGAAGGATTTAATGCAACACAGGATGCAGGAAAAAAATGCTTCAGCTATATGCATTCAAGTAATTATGCTTTCATTTTTTATTCAATTTTTATTCAAAGGATGCAGTCATACAGAAATAAAGTTACCAAACTAACATTTCATTTCCTTTTAATTACTGTGTTAAAATAAAACCCATGTAATCTGCACACCTACATTAATGTCATAGACATCCTTTTTACTGCAACACATCTTCAAGTCTATCAGCTCATGCAAAGCTCATATGTAGCATACCATTACTCATATTTGACTAACAATAATAACAATATTTTTAATATATATAGGGGAATTACCTTATCTTTGATAAGTTCTACTGCTGGAGTTTCAAGGTCTAGCTCATAACACAGCCTCATAAAGAGTGGCCCAAATTTAAAATTATCTAAGGCTCTGATTTCATTCTGTGCATGGTACCTATGGAAAATATTAAAAAATTAATCACACAAGACATGGAATTTTCCAAAAGAGAACAGCTTTAAATAGACAGCAAGATCTGTAGGTGCAATGACAGAGGCACACTTTCCTAGCTGCACCAGCCAAAGATATATAGACAACAGGAAATTATTTTTAAGGAAAATTATTGTTTTGATCAAACAAATAAATTAACTGATAATAAATAATCTCTTTTATTACTAATAAAGTAGCCTTCCTTGGATAAATAATAGAATGGGTTTCTGCCTTCAAGATTCTGAGCTACTTTACCTTCTATTCATGGAACAACAGCAAAGGAAGTTGCAGCAGCTTATTTTAGCAGCAGTACCTGCTAAAATACTTCAAGAAAAAGATAAAGTATTTCACTTTTTTCTATATCCCTATATCATATTTGCTGGGAAAGCTTCTATTCATGAAACCTCCTGCTAAGGACTACTGGTTGCACATCAGTTTATAACCAGGCATGTCTTGGCTGGAATGCCCCAGAACACCCAGAATATCCCTCACAGCTGTGGGATACTTTTTTTCTCTGGTTCACCATACCATAGGACATCACTTTGCTCCCATAGTTTAACTCTCCTTTGACCTGGGAGTCTCTAAAGGGCTGGGAAATCCAAAGTATTTAAATAAAAATACAGCCTTAAATGAAGGTATTAACTATGCATCTTGCAACTGAATTAGGGAAAGAACTCAACTGCAGATATAACCTGGGATGATCTAATAAAAGCAAAAATATAAAGACAGAAAAGAGTGTTACATGGATTGTTAAACATACCTGTAAATAACTTTTCTGGCTAGTTCCACATCAGATGAAGTCTGACATAAATGCAGCAAGTTTTTTAATTCATTTCTGAAAATTGTTCCATTTTTCCTTAGTTTTTCTTTAATATTTTTAAGATATTGATCTGAAAATAAAACACACAGAGCAGCAGTCTATAGGCAAGTCCATCACCTGAGTTACAAGCCTGGTACCTGAAACATGGAGACTCAATGAAGCAGAACTCTTAGGTTTTTTTCACCAAGAAAACTGCATAAAACTTCTAACAGACAAGCATGCCAATGTGTCTCCATGAAGTTATGTAAGACTTAGAAAACCACAAAGATGCTTACTGTGAACTTAATTTCACTATATATGTTATGGAGCACATCCGGTAATACAAAAGTTTTAACAGGGAGCAAAGTTTTGTGACATTTTATGTTCTTTTTCTAAAAAGCAAGCAAGCACACAAAAGCATTTCCACTCAGCATTCAAATGACCATAAGAACCTCTACTCAATACTGTTCATACAGAAGACTTAAATTTCTTCACAGCTGATGAACACACAAAGACTTTCATATACAATCTATCTATTTCTTTAAACAGCCATAAACTTGGAGTTGCTCCCCTTCTGCTCCAAAAGAGAGGGTTCTCTATCCAGCACATTTTGCTATGACTAAGCACAAAGACTAGCCCTTCAGTTGGTGATTTCAAGGCTCTGACTCAGATATACACAAGATTAAAATCACACATACCACCTGGCAGCTCCATTCCTATCACAGTGCTGCCACCATCTTGGGCTGGGAAATTAACTTTTTTGTAGCAATTGCTGGGTCACTGCTCTTCCCAAGCTAGTAACTTGCACAAAAGGTGCGAAGTAGGCACCACAAGGAACAATGTGTATAGTTACTTAGCATAAATGTGTTGCAACATGCAAATACAAGTCCTTACTCAACACTGAGGTGCAGTTGAAGCCTGTGAAGCCAGACGAATGCATATGTACAAGTATGGATATACAATGGTTATGATGTGTTCAAAGGTGTGCAGAAATTTCAAAAATATTTGGGATCTGACCTGTATTTACATTATTCCAGCTAACTGTATAACTGCTGCAGCAAATAGTATAACTATTGTAACTACTGTAAAATAATTGTAGCTAATACTTACCTTATAACAACAATAAATAATAGGTATTTTATATTATGTATAACAGTTATTACTGCTATTCCCTAAATTTTCTAAATCAAGTTTATTACTAGCCATAATTACTTCTTTACTAATGTTATACTCCTTTCAAGTATAACACTAAACAATCAATCCAGAAACCATGCACACATACAGACAAACAGGTGCTTGGAACAATGTTTTCACTAGTTTTCAAAGGATACAGTTTGCTCAAAACCAGAAGGTCAACTGTGATCTATAAAGCAAAATATTTGGCTTCTACTAACCTGCTTTAGTAGGAATGATTGACCCACAGCAGTAAATTAAACGTTTCTCAAGTTCAGGATGAATAAACTACAATATGAGTATATCATTATCCCAGCAAAATATAACAATATTATGACTGCACAACTTAAATTCTACTTAATATAGAAAAAACATCAGGATGATTTTACTTGCCTCTCTGTCCCAGAAGAGTGATATACATAAAACTAGATCTGATTATTTGTCTCTTCTTCCCTTAAAAGTAACTACAACCTCTGGAACAGCTGTCAATTTGTATTACTAGCACACTCATGCATGACAAACTAGGAGTTTTATCTTGCTTTTCTTAAATAATAAGGGCAGGTTTATGTTTATGTACCTTGAAGAAAGGAATTTGTACACATACTAAATAGCATGACAAAATCAGAAAAAATCCACTGATCCTGCTCCTATCCTACATTAATTTGGAAAACATGAATTTGTTTTTCATGTTCTGAGTAGCATATATCATTTGGAATGGAGTGTGCAATTGAGAACTCACATCAGGCAAAAAAAAAATCTAAAAAAACCCGCTAACAAAATTTGGGGAACAAATTAAAAAAAATTACTGTGAAAGCCCTTTTCTGGATACTAAGGTAACTATGTAGCTTTGTGTTAACTTTCTGGGATGATATTATACTTGAAGCAAGATTTGTAGACTGAAACAGTTTTTTCTATTAGACTATCTAACAAAGTTGGAAGAGTGAGGGCACAAACATTTCAGTCATTTATGTAAACACCTTNGTCATTTATGTAAACACCTTCCATACATGAAAGCTCCTCAATATGTATTCTCAACACAGCATAACTAATACTACATTTCATTCCACAAAGCCTCAGACTTTCCAATAATGTTAAGTACAATATATTTACAAGAAGAAGACATAATTTGTTTCTTTAAATGAGGTCAGCTGGTGTCATATTATTATGATTCTGACTGTTTGTTTCCTAAGACTCATGCTGAAGTAGTGACTATGAAATAAATGGTGTATATACCTTTACTGCCATGAAGCTCATTTCTAATGGCCACTTTCATCTGCTGAAATTCCTGTAACTTTATATCTTCTTCTGTTAGCAGATACCGCTTCCCTGCCATTAAAAAAAAAGAAAAAAAGAAAAAAAAAAGAGAGGAAGTTGAGTTTTATGCTACACTGTATCATTTAATTGTACGGAATCTGGCATGTGTGAATTACTGACAGGAGTGTAATGCCAGACCATTGGGATGTGACACTAAAAAACAGATTGCAAAAACTGCAGTTACTCACATCACTGATGAAAGAACCCAAATAACATATCACAGCTTTCCAGAGCTTATGTGTACAAGGATGAAGAAGTATCTAGTTATTGGATGTGCAAAAGAAAAATTAGAGGCTACATTCCTCTCCACTAAGCCAAGGTACAAGAAGATTCTGCACAAAATTCCTCCTTTATGCTTTTCTAAGGATTTGTCTCGTTTTCCACAATTCACTAGTGGTACAACTTGTTTACCCCACAACTGCTGTCCTTGCTACTATAAAATGGATCATTCTGGAAGCTCCAAATGCAGTAGGAAGACACAAAGAGCTTATTTTTTAATTATAAAAAACAGTAAGTGTATTGTTTGGATCACAGTAACCCTTGGGACACCTAATAATGTTCTGCTGCAGTACAGACATCAGAGGTAAGACAGTAGAATGTCAAAATTAACTTTGGCTGCTGACTTTAACTGTACTGTGTTGCAAGCTGCTTTAAAACAAGCATCAGGCAAAAGTTATTTGACAAGATTTTACTGTCACAAAAACATGCGTCCAGAGGATTTTTATTTGCAACTACTGACTTTGCAACAGAGAGTAACAGTAACAGCTTACATTGTTGCAACCTAATATTTTAGGGTTTTGGTTTATAAAGGATTATTCCAATCCTGAAAGGACAAGAACAAGTATTGACCCGAGCTAGATTGTTTATTCTCATTCTGCATATCCCTAGGAAAATGTAACTGAATGTGTAAATAAAAACACTTGTTTTCTAAGCAAGTGAAGCATGATAATGACACGCTTCATAAAACCTGAAGAAAAAAAATCCATTAAATGGTACATTTATCCATTAAATTTAATTGAAACACTTCCAATGGGTTAACAAATACATTTTATTCAGCATGAAATTGACCTGTATTACACTGCCATTTCCTTCCCACAGACTTCTGCTGGTCTAGCACTGAAAGACCATCCTTGTCATGGGCCTTTCCAAAGCTGGTGCATAAATCACACTGGTGCCTGGGATGGTGAAACAAATGGGACTAGTGCACCACACATCATGGACACTCAGTGTCAACAGAGAGAGCAGGGCAGCAAAATTTTATCCTTCCTGAATTCAATTTCCTGAACTGTACTGCTTCCTTAGATTCACACCTTACAGTGTTACAGAAACCAAAGGGACCACCAAGGAAAAAAGGAGAGAGGGATATGAGAGTTGGCATGTGCAGGTGGTGCAGGTTTTCCAGAGAACTCAACCAACCAACCTGCTTAGCATCAGGCGCACTGCAAACCTCTGTATGGCCGCCCCTGAAGGGGATGGGCAGATAACCAACAGAAAGAGGGGTCTCCATGTCTCTGAGGGGTATAACAGAGACATAACCTGAGCAAAACTCTTAGCACTACTGGCACAGCAGGCCAGGAGCCCAGCCAGGGACTAGGCTGGGGAGCCCTCTGCCATACACCTCTTTTCCATCCACCCCTTTTTCCTTGTCTCTGAATCCCAGGGTCTGGATAAGGGTGCCATCCTCACAGAATAAATATACGTTTATGAAGCTGCATGCTTATTTGTTTAGTTGGTTTGGGTTTTTTTAAAATATCATAGCCTGACAGCAGCAAGCAAGGGATATGCTGATTATCACTGGCCACTGGGGTGACCTTATGGCAGCTTTTCAGCGGGGCCTAAAAGAGAGCTGGAATGGAACATGCACAAGGGCAGGTAGTGTTAGGACACGTGGGAATGGCCTTCGACTAGAGTCAAAGGCTTTGATTAGAGAATAGGTTTAGGTGAGATAATTCTTTACTGGGAGGGTGGTGAGACAGTGGAATAAGTTGCTCAGAGAAGCTGTGGATCCAGCACTCCTGGACACGAGCAGAGCCAGGCTGGACGGGGCTCTGAGCAATGTGTTCTGGTGGAAGGTGTCCCCATGGAACGGGATCCGCAGTATTTAAGGTCCCTTCCAACCCAGGCCATTAAGTAATAGCTTCACCGATTCCGTGCCGCCGACTCGGCGCCAGCCCGGCCTGTCCACAGCGGGGCAAACCCGGCCACAACACCCGCGCCGAGAGCGGCATCCGCGCAGGAACTACAGCTCCCGTCAGGCACAGAGCCGGCAGCGGCGGCCGGGATTGCCGGGAGCTGCAGTCCTCCGGTAGCTCCCGAGCCCACGGGCAGCCCCGCGCCCCGGCCGGC
>VWYP01009601.1:0-12702 GCA_013400435.1 Pycnonotus jocosus | reverse complement strand
TTAAATATAAATATTAAAAAATAATTAATTCTGCTTCCCAGTTATATTCTATTATATTGTTTTATTGTTACATCACCTTGTGGTACTGGAAGCCTCAAGCAGCACATGCTTTATGTTGCAGTATAAATTTTACTTTTCCATCCCGTAATTGTATATTCCACTCTTACCTCCTATCTCCTGTTTTGTGAATTATATTGTTGGTCACATGATGTCCACGTAATCTTTTTCCTTTAGCATCCAAAACATTTCCCTGTATATGAGGCAAGCAGTACATCTTCAGTGATGGTGTAGAATCTAATCAGTTTTTCTTGATATGATCACTATCCAAAATGATTTCCAGTCAACACAAAAAAGTGATTGAAGAATTATTATTATTATTATTATTATTATCATTATCATTTACATTTACATTTACATTTGAATCGACCATCAGCCCCTGCTTTCTGTCTTGTTCAGATTTGGTGCCTTATTGAAGAACCATTTTTTTAATCAATAAACCATAGCTTGAATTTTTATCTGGAAAAAAATGAGATTGCAGTTCATGTAAGTTTTATCCTAAAGAATGGAAGAGCTTGCCTGTTTGTGTTTGCTTGTAGAGCTTGCCTGCTTGTTGGCTGCTGTGTTTGCCTGTTTTCCTCTCCTTTTTTTCTATGGTTGTTCTTAAGTGGAAGCAGCTTTCTCCTACTAATTTGCTAAATATTATTGATATTAATGTTGACCATGATAACTTAGTGAAAGGGCTGATAATTAAACTTTAAAAGCCATTCCCAAAGCATCATTCTCATCATTAAAAGTTTCACAGGAAAACATCTTTCTGTATCTTATTACTTTTACATTGCTTGCCCAAAGAAGCATAAAATGACTGCATGCAATGTCTTGTAAAAAACTAGCAATTTTCCTCTTCCATCTGCTTCCTTCTTCATTATATGTCCATTTCTGTCTTTTATTTCTGCCTTTTCCCTCTATGTTCATATTTTCCCTCCCATCTATTCCTTCTCTTTTCTATTTTAAAAAAGAAAAAGAACAGGACAGAGAGGAATGAAGTTGTCAGAAGCAAATGGATTTTGTGAAATAGCTGTTTTACAGTTCAGCAATGTTAAACAGAGACTGACTGTGTTGTACAGGAAAATTTAAGAACATCATTAATCCAAAATAGCTGGTTTTGACTAAAGGGTATTGTGTAATAATGTTCAGTACCTAAAATCCATTAGGTTTCATTCTTTTTCTTTCTACTTTCATTGCTCCAGTACAATCATATTTCTCAGTTATCACAACTTTTCCATTGAAAACTTTCTTCATGGTTCAGAGATATCCAGCTAAGGGTCAAGAAAATTTTTGAAAACATCCTGAAAGAGTCAGTTCAAAAACCATTTTGAAACAAAAGAATGGAAACTACTGTGGTAATAAAGGTAAAGAACACTTAGGAAAGGTTTTCCCTGCATAAAGGAGTTTGGTACTGCATATTTTTATAAGTGTTTAAAGTGAAAACCCCTATTTTATTTTTTTTTCACTTCTGCCTGGAGGAGAGATTAGTTAACAATTAATTCTGAAGCCCTTTTTAACCCAGGAAAACTCTTTGTGTTTGTGGGTGTCAGGTGTCTAATGATAATGTTACTGCCATAACAACTATTTTTAAAAATGTTTAGTATATTGCTGCTAAAAAGCAAACAAAATGGGACACAAACAAAAGAAAAAAGAAAAAATGAAAATGCTACTGAGTAGCTCGCTTAAGAAAATACATACACATAAATACACTTAAGGGTTAAAGCCTAACAAATAGAAATGTCAAGGAAGGGATTCACACTGTAGTAATCAGGTTTTTCACATCCTGGCATTGATGAAATTGACCATCCCTGCATTCTCTTTTCACCCACCCACCCCACTGTTACAGGGAGCAGAATCCACTTCAAACAGGACTAGCAGAAGTTCTGATCCCACTGAGCAAAATGTTGCTTTCAATGTCACACCTTAAACCAAATCTCTCAGTCTTCTTGCCCTCAGGCACTTAGAGATCTAATTATATATCTATATCTATATATTGATATATTGATATATTGATATATCTGTACATCTATGTGTCTTTATATTGATATGTTGGTATATCAATATATTGATATACCAATATATAGAAATATCGATATAAAGATATATAGCTATAGATATATCTCCATACATATTTCACAGTGAGAAAGCCAGTCAGGGCCAAACAACATGCACCAGTCAGGTCAGCATTTCTCAGGAAAGAAAAGAAAAACATTAATCTAACAAAAAAATTCAAAAAACAACATCATACCAAAACAAGATGAACAAAACCAAACCAAATCAATCAAGCTACCAACCAACCCACTAAGCAAAAAAACCCCAAACCAAACAAAAAAAAACCCCAAACTAACACAAAAAAACCCAAAACCCAAAAACCAACAATGAAAAACCCCCACAAAAATTACAGCATTTCCTTTTCCTTTGTCCAGCACTGAGGTACAGGTATAAGAAGTGAAATCTTCTCCTAGATTCAGACCAGGAGCTTTTTTGTTTCAACTAGATTAACTACTGAGTCAGATGCTGCATGGAGGACAGGCAGGGAACAAGAACTCTACCTGAACACTAATGTGAGTTGTTCATGTGGCTCAAAGTTTTCTATGATGTTTGAATTGTTGAAAAAATGCATATCATCATCAAGAAAAATCTGGAGAAATATGTATTAATTTTGACATCTTGTGCTACTGCAAGGGGGAAAACTTAAAATAATACTTGATAAAGACTGAAAAAATTGACAAATGTGGGAGGTTTAGGTATGATTTTACTTAAAAATGTTTGGTTTAGCCTTTTATTTAAATTGTATTTTAAATTGGCAAGAGTCAATGCTTGAAATTTTAATTTGTTTGTTTCTTTCTTCCTCTAGCTTTGGATCAATGTGGCATTTTGGAAAGGAGTAAAAGCATAATTTTGAGCTAAGATTGACTTTTAATAGTTTTTTTTCTTTTTAAATAATAATTTTTTAAAAGATTATGATTCATTTCATTTAAGATTGAGCCCTTATTTTTGCCTATGAATACTATTGAAGTAAATTTTAACTGAAGAAACAAGCTTTTTTTAAAGAAAACCAACAAAACAGCAATTTCTGGTGCATCAGTTTCTACAGTAAAGAACTAGATAGAAGAACATACAATTTTGGTTTCTTATCTAAAAGTGATTTTGGAATTATTCTTTTTTTCATTTTCTAAGTATGTCTTTAAGATGTTTTACAAGCTCATGAAAGGCTGACAAAACAGCGTGGAAAGGATTCCTCTAATCACTTTTGATGAATGCTTGTTTTCATACCTATTAACTGAGCAATAAATGGGAGCTTGTTCTCTTGCACAGTCATTGCTGAGGGCTTGCAGAAGCCTGTGCTCTGTGTTTTTAACTACCATTGAATCAATTATATACAATTCCTGTTCCAAAATTCCCCTTAAACCAGCAGAAGACTATTTGTGCCTCAATCATCTTGTTCATTGGGTTCTCCTTTGTGTAATTTCACCGTGTAAATATCAGTTTAGAACCAGTTTCTTTGATTCTGTTTTGAAAGGTTTCAGGAGAAGAGAAACACACACTTAGTGCCACTTAGCTCTAGGCAACGATGTGACAACTTATGTGGGAACCAATTACAGCTAATTACAGTTTGACTAACCTTCTGTGCCATTAAAATTCTTGGAGACTCTTCCCAGCTTCTGCTCTATAATAATCTTTTTTTCTAATAATGTACCTGGTTTGGGAAAGTTTGCTGGTTTGATTTGGTTTGTGGGTTTATGGTGTTTTGTTGTTTGTTTTTTTTCTTTTTACTTGGATTATTGTATCAACCAGAAGAAAACAGAGACGTAGGAAGTGAAGGAGTATCCAAACCAGATCCAGTACTAACAGTCTGCTAGTGACCCCACTGCAGGAACCAAATAGTTTCAGCAGTTTTAAGGCATTCACATTCAGCATTTACTTCAGTAGTTGATTTTCTTTAAATGACAATCAAAACACACAGAAATAAAACCTTCAACACTGTCAAAAGGTTCTGGAGTAATACTGCCTTGGAGCAACTCTGAGCACTTCTGGGATACTAAACACAGCACAACTGTGGTTCCCCAGGAACTAATGGGAAATCATTTTCTTCAAGGAAAAGGAAAAGGAAAAGGGGAAATAAAAGTGAACACATTCTGGGAATGTACTAGGAAGTGAGTTGTTGCAAAAGCAATTAGATAGGTGAAGGTGCTAGAAATTTCAATAATCAGGGAAATATTTGGGAATATGATAGTGAAAAGGACCTTGGGACAGTCTGACGAAGAAGGAGAACCTAGAATAAATATAAGGAAGAAAATAAATTGAAGGAAAAGGAAAGGTAGGGTAGGAAGGAGAGAGAGAAGGAGGAAATAAGGAGAGAAAAAAGGAAGGAAGGGAGGGAGGAAGAGAGGAAGTGAGAGAGGAAGGGAGGAAGGGAGGAAGGGAGGAAGGGAGGATGTTGCCCTTGGTTTTCTATGTTTTTACTTTGCCTTCATATTTTTCAGTATGTTTTCTGATGTTTACAGAACTTGGAGCTGAGTTCTCACACTTTTTAAGTAAATAATGAGATGTTTACATATTTCTCTTCTAGGACGAGTTTCTTGAGTGATGATGAAGTTTCAACGAGATTGAAAAGGTGGCGACACCTTGGACCAATCTTTGGTCCTTCTGTNGGAGGGAGGAAGGAAGGGAGGAAGGAAGGGAGGAAGGAAGGAAGGAAGGAAGGAAGGAAGGAAGGAAGGAAGGAAATGAGAAACCATGTATTCATGATAAGGCCATAATAAAACAAATAATGATAAGAAATTATTTAATCTTATTTATGAGTATTTGAATTCCTTCAAGAACTAAACAGTCACAAAAATTAAAATAATATGTTTATGATGCAGAGTATTAGTACAAACCTATAGGATAAAAATCAGTTTGCTCAAAGCCCAAAGAAAGATACAAATGGAAAGAAATATGAAACTATTTTTGTTGGATAAATCTTACATAGTATTAACTATCAAAGATGAAAAAGTCTGATAAGAGATAGATGGAAAATCATCTCTGCTCACATTTCTTATGAAGAGACATTTATCCTTTTCTCCTAACTGTGGAGGGAGCCCAGATAACCAAAAATTATAGATTAAACAGATTTATGTTTGAAGCATCTATGAATACCATAAATTAGGTCTTATTAAAAGCATTGTCTATATTAATTAGTTAACTAATAAAAAAAAGGCTTTTAAAAGGAAGACAAAAGGAATCCTCTCCTGTTCAGTGATGACTGCTGTGGATCCCAAGGAGACAGAACTGATTAAAGCCTTTTTAGCTTCCAAGTTCATTGTCATCAGACACTTTAAAGAATACATTGCAATGACACAGACTAAGATCTTTCTTTCAATAGAAGTAGAGTGTATTAAAGAGTGGATAAGACATATGTTTTCAAGTTGGCCGGGTGTGAGAAAATTCACTATATCACAGTCTGAGGATTGGCTGGAGTAATCCCAGAACCATTTGCACTTGTCATTAAGAGCTTACAGAAAACAGGTAAAGCCAGAAGTGTAGTTAGTACCCACTATCAAAATGGGAGGGTAAGAAAAGGGAAAAAAGGACAAAAAGGGAAATTATTGTCCAGTCAGCTTTATTTCTATTAGCAGAAAAACGCTGGAACAATCCAAGTGCTCTATAACCAACTGGGAAGATGACCAGGAGATCAATATACTCCAGTATGGATTTATTATGATATAGGCTTGTGAAGAAAATCTAACTGCTTTTGCAGCAGGGAAATTGGCCTTGGAGTTGCAGAGAATTTGTAAATACTTTAGCATTGCTAAACTTCTGACATTTTCTCAGGTAACGTGCTAAGGAAACATGATCAAGACACAATGTCTGCTAAATGTCCTATTGATTAGAAAATGATCTTTAAATGGTGATTATTTTTTCCCTGTAAAACAAAAATCTGCTTGAGTGCAGTTCTATACTGATTCCAATTTAAATTTTTATTTTTATACTTTTGTAATTTTGATAAGAAGAGAAGACTAGGCATGAAATTTCCAATTGATGACAGACTGGGAGTATTTACAAGCATGACAGAGGCCAGGCTTAGAATCTAACATGATCACAGCATATTGAAGAAACAATTTGGAGAGCGAAAATGCACTTCAATAGGACAAATTACAAGCTCCACACTCAGCAGAAATAATCAACTGCCATAAATACAAGACAGGAAACAGATGATTAGTCATCATTGATACAGATAAGAACCCAGGTATTTAATGGGCCACAAACTGAACATGAATCAACAGTGTCACAGAATTACCATAAAGAGAAATACATTCTGGAATACTTAGACTGGATTGATGTCCATGAGGTTAGTGACATCCTATTCAGCACCAGTTTGAACTCTGTCAAGGGGAATTAGCCACAGTTCATCAAAGATTTGACCCAGATGAAAGGGGTTCACCAAGGAATAACAACCTTTATGAGACCTCTGAAGGACTGACATAGGAAGGCAAGTTAAAGAGGAGACAGAGAGACCATGCACTAATAATTAAATGTAAAATAAAAGTGTTGTAGAAATAGAGTGGAAAGAAAATCTTTCCTTGGTAAAGACCAGGTAGATCCTTTTGGGTAGATCAGCCTGTGTGGCCATCACATCTAGAGCTGTTTTGTTTACATTATCAGTTCAAGCTTTCTACAGTACTAAAGCACAGAAATGTGTTTTGGGGAAGGTTATGGAAATGCCATTATTCAAAGCTGAAGAAGTAACTGTCAGAATGGCAGAATTATAGTTGATCTTCCCTTTCAATAACGGGTGATTCCTTATGTTGAAATATTTCCTTTAATTTCAGTTATGAGGCTTGCAAGACTCTCAGTTTATTTCTGTGTTTTCTTTCTGCTGATCCAAGGGCATATCTCTATCTCCTTATCATTTGTTTTTGTGGTTTATTTGGAGAATTCTTTTTGATACCCTTAGTAAAATTTTTCATAGGTAATTGTCCCTTTAATCCAAAAGCTATATAGCTAAGAAGATATTTTTAATAAGGAAATAAACTGATATATGTTGCCCATGGTATTTTTAAATTTTCTTTTCAGAGTCTACATTAGAGAAGTTTGAAAATGACTGTGCTGTACTTTAAATACATACCTTTATGTATTTTAATGTCTAGTCTTAATGTTTCAATTCATTGGTTACAATTGGCAAATAATAAAACAGAACTACACTGTTTGAAACTTATCATGAATTTCAGAGGTACATAGAGACAATAGTTCATTATATTTGGCCTCATAATGTTTAATAAACCTCTACTTTTGATGTCAGATTTTTGCATGCAGATTTTTTATTAATCTGTAAAATTCTGTTACCAGCACTGCAAGTAATTAAAATTCCTGTAGAAGGAAGTATATCCACTGTTATAAAAGACTATTTTAATGGAAGCCTGGTATATACCTTCTTCATTAGGAAATGGAAAAAAGAAGTATCTGTGTTGCTGGCAATAACTCTTTTGATGTATAAATTTAATAAAGAGGCAGAAGACATTTAGTGTAACAAAGAAAAAGAGGTATACAGCAAAATCATCCATGACTGGAACTAGTTTGAGGTGTTCTTCACAACTCTCAGCAATAATACACAATTCTCAAGGTTTAATAAGGATCTTTCACTGTTAAACTACAGCAGTTGGCAGAAAGGCATGCAAAGCCATCATTCTTTTTTTATAAATGGAAAAAGTGTGAAAAAGATGGCCTGAAGAGACAGAAATCAGCAGTAAAGCAAGTACATAATTGTTTAAAGCATCCTTTAAAAGCGTACATTTAAAATAAATATATAAATATTTCTCTTTCATTTGCCTCACTTCATAATCTTGCAAGCTCACGTTCAGCCACTGAGCAAGTGCTAATTGTAATCTGGAAGTGTGCTATAAATATGCAACAGTCCTCTCTCTGAAGGACTGGGGATAAACACTATGTTGTTTCTTCTGAAAATGAATACAAAGCCTTGCTCTCATTATTTGATTTAGGAATGTATGGGCATATTTTTAGTTGTTTGTTCTACAGAGGTCTATTTGAGAACTCTATTTTAGCTTTTCCATAATGGTTTTCAATTTAGCTTCAAAATGGAAAGCAGAAATAATTTGTATGTTTAGCAAAGTTGAAAAAAAAAAAGGCGTTCTGTCAGTAAACTAAAGCAAATAATTCAGTTCTCTCTGTACTTGAACAGTAGGAAGTTTAACTAGAGATCTGATCAGTTCAGCTCCGACTTCGTTGAAGCACTCTGACCCAGCAAATCATTCTTGATGGGTCAGTGCTGAACAGCCATTGCTTGTCTCTGCCTCGTGCAGCTATTAAAGAAAGAAAACAACTGCCTCGACAGGGCTCCTTCCAAATGAAGTCTCTGCAGATTGTACAGTGGTGAGATGAGCACGTTTCCCCACTGCTTCACAGAATCTGAAATGATTGCAGCTAGTCCAAGTAATGTCTGCAGGGGTATTTTTTAGAGAGTATTTTAAAATCAAAACCTGTGCCTACTGGGGGATTTATAAAAAGAAAAATCCATTTCAGGGAAGGGACGAACTGCTGTGTGTTCCCCACAGGCTAATTCTTGAAATTGGCTTCTGAAGTTCTTTTGCATTTGAAATGAATGACAGTCATTCACCTGTTTGTTTAGTCTGAGTTTCACATTCAGAGAAGTGGATAAGTGCTGTTTGAATGAAGTGCTCCAAAAAGTGCCCTTAAAGAGCCTCTAAGGATGTAAAATCTTTCAAATCAGATTTGGGCCATGAGTCCCTCCTTGCAGAATATTATAGTTTATGCAGTGAATGTGTCAAGCCAATTCTCAGCACAAAACTGGCTCCTCTTTTCCTGGAGTGACTACAACAGCCCAGATGTTTATGTACCCAATGATTTAGCACATGCATTGTGACATGTTAACATGCTGCAACAACAAGATACAGTTTGGCTTTCTCCTTACAAAACACATTTGAAAGAGAACCTTTTTCCTTATACTTTCTCTGTGGAGTTATGGATGGGGTGAAAACTTATCCTGAATGTCTGCAACTGCTTGAATTGAATTTTTATTAGGATATGGAATTAATCTCCTACCTGTGAAAGGGAAATGGAAAAAAAATTGTGAGAAGCCTTCTGATATGATTCATGAGAAGGCATTTAAATTATGGCCAGGAAACACTAAAGTGTTCATTACTTGAAACATACACTACAGATGCCACAAAGAGATTTTCAATACAAAACCTTTTTAAAGTGTTCAGTTGAGTTTAAATTCTGAGCAGAACATATTTTTGACTTTATCTCATACTTTGACTTCTATTTGCAATAACTAGAATTAAATGTATGATTGTAGAAATGTCATTGAAACAGATTTTTCACTGGTCAAATATCTCATCATTCAGAGGTTACATTTTAATGAAGTGTTTTATAGACTTTATCATAAGTATGTGCATTCATCTATTAGTAAGATAAAATTGTGTTAATAAAATTATGTGACTTTTTAAAATTAAGGATTAAAAGATATCATGATAGTACAACATTCTGTTTTTAATATTTCTGCTTATTTAAACATAATAATTCATACAACAATGATCCCCTGGGGTGTGATTAGGGCAAGTATTGAGAGTTAAAATTATATTTTTCCTGAAACAGCAGTGATATAATTTAAGTGTTCTATCACCAGTAATTTGATTTGCTGTTCATTATAATAACAGTAATAATAACAAATTCAATTGCTATTAATGGAAATGTCTTATGCACTTTCATAAAGGTTTTATTGTAATTCAGTATTAATCAGTGTATCATTAAAATAAAGTGTTATCATCTAATTTGTATTTATTCAAGCATAAAGAAAAAATCTATTATGATGTACTGCACCATTATACTATCTGTTGTTTTAATGAAAAACTAATTTGCTATATACTTATGTATTTTTCTTACATTATACTGGAGAAACTTTGTACTAAAATGTTCTAATTTATATCATATACACCAAAAAATATCATAGTGGCAGGGTTAAATTTCATCAGTTTATCCCTATTAAATCATCTCTTCAAAATCTTCAAGGTTAAAGCATGTTGAAATAGCATTCAGGACTATGATGCATATCATCCATAATAAAGGAGCATTTTTATTTGAACAAGTTATCTTTATTAACACAGATAGTTGACTAAAATACAGGTTGATACAGCAGCTTCTAACCTGGATGAGAGGTAGATTTTTCTAGTTCTATCATTAATAATTTAAGCTTTTAATTTAAGCTAATAATTTTAAACTCTTATTTTACATTCTCAGCTACAGTTACATAGGGTGGACTTTAAAACTGTAAAAAAGGCCTATGAATTTCATTTTGTCATTTTTGTAAAGTATCTCTGTCTCTCTATGATGAACCATTTAGAGGGAAAAAAATCACAAGGTAATTTCAAATGTTTAAATTCTATACTTCATTCATTCAGTGAAGATTGAATGAAAGTTCAACTGTTTCTTTTCTGTGAGGATGGTGAGGCCCTGGCAGAGGTTGTCCAGAGCAGCTGTGGCTGCCCCATCCCTGGAACTGTTCAAAGCCACTTTGGATGGAGCTCTGAGCAACCTGGGAATAGTGGAAGTTGTCCTGTGCAGGGAGGAGTTTGGAATGAGATGATCTTTAATGTCATTCTATTTTGAACCACCCCTTGATTCTATAAAATTACCTCTAAAAAATTATAACTCTCAGGATTATGTAGCCTTCTGAATTATTTTCCATTTTTGAAGGAATCTGACTTCTGCAGCAGAGCTTGGGATTAAGCTATTCCAATCAGTGTCTGGATAGAGTTGGGCTCTCTGAAATGGATCAGAAAGACACCAAAAGAGACAGAAGCAGAGATCTAGAGCTAGCAAACAAAACAAAAAAAAAAACAACTAACCAAACAAAAACCCACAACCTCCCCCAAAAAACACCAAAAAACAAACAACCCCCCCAATGAAAAGCAACAAACAAACAAAAAAAAAAAAAAAACAACTAACCAAACAAAAACCCACAACCTCCCCCAAAAAACACCAAAAAACAAACAACCCCCCCAATGAAAAGCAAACAAACAACAAAAAAAAACAAAACCAAAAACAAAACAAAACAAAAAACCAAACCAAACCAAACCAAAAACATCAAAAAACCCAAAGAAGACAGGCAGAAATATATCGAAAAAGAAAACAAAAAAGAACATTTGTATTTTATGGCTTTAGGCTCTGTTATGTTTTTCCACTCACAGTCACAGAAAAGCTTTTACTTAATAGCACTTTTTCATACTCATTTAAGATGCAGAAGCATATCTTGACAGAGAGGTGTGTCTCACGTCTCTTTCTAAATGATTCTAATTCCATCTAGAAGCCAATAAAACTTCAATACTTGCTTGAAGAATTACTCACTTTGAAAATGACTGATGAAATATTGCTTTAGATCAGCCAGAAACCAGGATTCTTGCAAGGATAGCGACAATCCTGCTCCTGAAACCCTTCAAGCCATAAATCCATTTCAGTAATGTCTCCTATGTTATATTTGCCAGATTTTTATAAAAGCAGAAGGCATCCCCAGAAGAATCATTTGGTAAAAGTGAACATAAAAAATTACATCTTATACATAGGTCTCAGGGGACCTCTGAAGGTTATTTTCCCCTACCTTCTTCTCAAAGCTGGATCAACTACAAACTGAGAGCAGGTTGCTCTAGGTCATTTTGTCCAGCTGGATCCTGACTGTCCAGTGACAGAGACCTCACAGTATTTCTGGGTATGCTGTGCCCCACAGAGAAAAAAATGTATTCTCATACCTGGAATTTCCCATGTTCAGCTTGTGCCTCTGCTCTTATGAACCCATGTGACCCTCTGGGTCACAGAAGTACAGAATCATTCAGACTGAAAATGACCTCTGAGACCATTGAGACCAATTTTTGACTGGTCACTACTTTGTCAAGTAGACCAGAGAACTAAGTGCCATGTGCAGCCTTTTTTTTAACACCTCCAGGGATGGTGACTCTACCACATTCCTGGGCAGCCCAGTCCAATGTCCAACAAACCCTTTTATGAAGAAATTCCTCCTGATTCCAACCTGAACCTCCTCTGCTGCAGTTTGAGTCCATGTCCTCTTGTTCTGTCACACTTCCCTGGGAGTAGAGACCAATCTCCACCTGGATACACCCTCCTTTCAGGGAGTTGTAGAGAGGAAGGTCTCCCCTGAGTCTCCTTTTCTCCAGGCTAAACACCCCCAGATCCCTCAGCCAAAGGACTCACTCTCTAAACACTGTGTCATTTTTCTGAATGTTTCTGGCTTCATCTTTGCTGTAACAACCTACACCCAGCGAAGGAAGCAGTAAGCTCCCTTTCAGCCATCTCTTTCTTCATCTGAACAAGTCCCACTGTCCCTTTTACCATGGGTAACCCTTCATTCTCCCAGGCTCTGCCACTAAGAACAGGCAGCAGAGAGCCTGAGACCAAACCCTGACTCTAAAGAGAAAGATCAAAAAGACACCTTGAACTTTTCAGTTCCTTCATTTTTCAGTACACACACATGCTTGCCACCAAAAGACCCAAAAAAAGTCTTTTGTGTCACAGAATCATAGAATGGTTTGGGTTGGAAGAGACCTTGAAGATCATCTCAAGGCCTCTCTGCCACGGCCATGGCCATGGACATCTTCCACTGAGCTTGCTCAGAGCCCCACCCAG
>VWYP01009554.1:0-40483 GCA_013400435.1 Pycnonotus jocosus | reverse complement strand
AGCCGGGCAGCCATTAATTTTGAAATTCGGGTAATTTATTAACACTTATCTGTAGCTGTAAAAGCTTACCTCTGTGTTTGTAATACGGGTAAAAGTGAAAGCAGTTTTAAAACTGATTCCTAATGATTTATAATGGTTTGCTGTAATTTGAGCCAGAAATTCAATTAAAATGTATGTCTAGTTTTGTTTCAAGATCTTTAGTTAAAAATTCTATTAAAATTCTATTTCCTTCTTGCATTAAATGTATCTGTTATCTGCATATATGAGAAATATAAGAAAATTCTATCATTTATTCCCCAGACTGCACAAATGCCTTTAAAAACATCCATTTTTATTTCATAATTCTGCCAAGGTACTATTTAGAATTTATGTACAGCAGAGGAGGAATAAGTGTGCATGCTATTTTCTTTTGAAGAAAACTAGCTTCTCTACTGAGTGCTCATGCAAATATCCAAGTGACATTTATCAGTTCATCAAAGAAAGGAAAAACAAATAACACTGAATTATCGTGTGTTTTAAAAGCTTAATTACAATACCAAGGGTATAGTTTCTTTCTATGTATGTTCCCATTACAAATCCTTCTTGTAAAGGATATGTAACTTCACTACCAAAATTCCCTTTTGAGATAACACTTCACATTGTTATTTATAAATAATGAGAAGTAAAACTGGCCACTCTCGTGTTTATTTATAGGGAAACAAAAAAGAGACAACTCACTGCCAATGTTGGAATCTCTCCAGGCAAAACCAGAATTGAAGGAGTGAATATTGCTCACTTTCCCTCTGTGATTGTCTTATCTCAGAATACTTCACTGCATGTAAAGGTAAAGGACTGAGTTTATAGATGAGCACATCTGTTAATGTTGATGAGAGTGATGTGGCCAGTCCTAATTCTCTGTGTTGGGAACTGATCTTTTGTAATGCAGTTAATCAGTCTTTTCTAGATAAAGAGAAAAACATTCAGGTATCCAAATAAATGCTACCTTGTGCAAAATACTTACTATTTTCAGATTCAGTTTTTCAGCATTTACCATACTTAGGTATAATTGACTGGGAGTAGTGGTGAATCAGGACCACATACCAGCAAAGTAAGGATGCAGTTCAGTAGACTAAGTGGCACTAGGAAAGCATTGAGGGTTTGTTCTGTTTGATCTGGGTCGGTCAGTAGTAGCTACTGACCCTGTGAAAGTGAGTACTATGGAAGGCTGGGACACTTCATAGTCAGTGGTAAAGGTAAATCTGAGAGGAAGAAGATGTAGGTCTCTCAGTGTAGGATGATTCCTGGATTAGATTTACAGGGCAAATGATCCACTGAATTCCTTCATTTGCTTTAAGACTCAAGTGCTTTTAATAGAGTAAGGAAGGTCTGCACGTGAGGAGGATCCAAAATGGAAGGTTATTAGAAAGAAGGAATATTTGCTGTGGGAGATATGGATTAACAGAGATGGAGACAACTCATAGAAAGTATTTGGATGATGCTTTCACAAGACGAAGAGCAAAGAATCAACTTTTCTACTGTTGATCAGGTGGCAAATTTAAGGAGGGAGTATTCATACATTGTGTTTTACCCAGAAGCAGAAAAGCAAACAACAGCCAGTTGACACTGGCTAATGAGAATAAATGGGCAGGGCTGCTGAGAATCTTTGTTCCCTAGGTGATCTCACCAACACATGGAACATAAACTGTCATGTTTCTGTCCTTTCACACCACTGACAATTGATGGTTTCTTCCACATGAAATGAAGACTCTCTGTAAGGTGTGGCTCTACAGAGACTGTATTTTGGACACAATCCACAGTATGTCTGTCATTGTCTCCTGTGGAGGGCAGTGGTACTCTTAAATAGTAGCTCCAGGCTTTAATAGTGTAATTAATGATCTCAAGATGAAGCAGCAGCCAGCATGTTAACAATATTATTGTGTACTAAACTGGATGAGAGATATTGCAAGAAACAAGAAATTATACAAAGGGTCATAGAGAGGTTAGAAATGTGGGCAAAGAAATAACAAAATTGCTTTATCTTCACGACAAAATACATAATTTCCTAGTTGTTTCACACTTGTAATAACAGTTCCCAACAGACAACAGACAACAGACAACAGACAACAGACAACAACAGACTTAAGGAGTGGGTGAAACTTGGAGAAACCTGCTATACCAGGAGATAGGGGTGAGAGAACAAGAGACCTTAAAGTGAAAGAACAAGAGATATCAGAGTGATAGTATCAGAGACCTTATGTTTATAGGAGATGTAGGAGTGATAGAAGAAAGCAAACTGGATGATAAGTGAGATGCACACAGGCATACACTGGGAGAAAAGACTAGAAGCATTTAATGAAGAGATGTGTTCCTAGAGCTAAGTATGTATATTTCATTGCTGGTGGTTAAATTAGGTTTTTATTGCTTTACTGGATTCAGTCAAAATTCTAAGCAGCAACTTAGGGAGACTACTGGAAAGAAGAAATCTAAATGTTTATAATGTGAAGGAACCACAAAGGAAATTTTGACTGCCAAATTTAGGGCAGTTAGTATTTACAAAGCATCTTGCAACTTGAGATATTAAAAATCACGGTTAAAACATTTCATTTATTAACATCTAGAGGGAAATGTTTCCTCCTACCTCTCTTATTTTCTTAAGAGAATTGTTGGCATCTTACTGGTGAGGGCACTGCCTCTGCCTGTGCTGATATCATCATCTCTGGGCTTATCTTCCCTCTTAGAACACCCTCATGCTTGCTGGTACTTGACCCCAAATCCTGTTGCAAGTACTAGGAGTATCTTCATTGGGCTTCTATTTTGAGGCAGATGGCTGTTTGCTTTTTCCATTTGGTAGAAAGAGTGAGATTTTTCACTTGACTTAATATGATCTTTTTTTTCTGCTCTTTTATTGAAGGCATTTTTAAAATACAAAAAATAGGTATTAAAAAGAGTGAATGAAAAAAACGTAATTTTTAAAACAGTAAAAAAATAACACGGTTCTGATATTGATTCCCAGAAAACTATTCTTCTACAATAATTTCAGAACTGAAAATATTTTTACAAATACTAGGTTATCATCTGAACACTTGCAAGAACACCATGTATGAGTCAGCATAAGCTTGATTTGTTCATTTAGGACAAAGAGAAAAAAGAGTATAATTTCCACTGTTCTTCAATTTCCATAAGAATTACAAAACACCATCAAGAAATGCTGATAACTCTGCTTTAGATTGAGCCAGATTCCTCTGAAAAAGGAGTATGCAACCACCATCTTTAGTGACATGGAGTACATAAAATAAACAGTTTAAATCCTTTATATAGCTAGCATTCTGCCTTCCAATTAGACACACTTCTAACCAGAATATACTAAAAAAATAAATGTACAAAAAAGTACTAATAAATTTTTGTACTTAAATTTTTATGCAAGAGCAGGAAACAGCTGGAATGCAAGAAAAGAGGAGACTCAGACCCCAGTTCTGCACTGTCATAATCCCATCTAGGTGGGATCTCTCTTCACTTCATCAGCTCTTGACTGCTTGTTCCTAGTCTGTGTTCTGATTCTGAACTAACCTGTTAAGAAAAGTCATTGTTTTGTTCCATTCATGTCTCTGCTCCCTTTACTGGTTCACTATTGATAACGGAGGACAAGTAGGTGATTCTGGAGGAGACATGGACTGTAACTATGGCAGACCTGACTTGGAGAGTCATGCTGTGGCAGGGCTACATCTGCAGAAACACTGGCAGCTTGGTATTGAGAAAGTATCTGTGAAAGACCTTTGGGAAAGGAGCTACCAAAATGAGGCTTGGAGATGTAAATGAAAACCCACCACTTTAAAAATTTAATTTTTTTTTTTTTAATTTTGGGGGAAATTTGACTCATACCTTCTTGACAGATAATACTAGAAGTACCTAATACTATAATCAACTTATTCCTCTTTCAGCAGAGTTTATATGCCCCTGAAATATGCTGCTATATTATTTAGCATTTACAATTGTTTGGGTGTTTCAGATATGTAAAACAACTCCTGCTTCTCTTCTTCAGAGCGGGTTCCCAAAGAGCTGGCAATGTCATCTTCCAGAGGCATGTGATGTAGCTCTAAGTCTCACTGAAATCAGTGAGTCAATAAGAAATCCCATCCTACTTGCAGAGCCAGCCTTCTGCCAACATTTGAGTGCTTAACCCTGTCCTTGCTTGAAACCTGTGGGAAGCTGGAATTCTTCAGCTTAGTAAAGTATGTGTCTAACGCTTTGTTCACATCAGTCTAGTATATTCAGCACTCCTTGAAGGAGAGCAGATAGTCACCCATACACAGGAATAATGAAGAGCTTTCGCCTTTGAACTGTTTGATCACTGTTCCTCTCTACCTGATTTCAGTGGGATTTGGAGCCAAAAAAGAGGAAAGATGAAGGAATGTATTGAAGGTGCCTTTGATGCTTTCATAGATGTAGTTTACATAGGAGAATAGAAGTCTAAAACATTTTTAGGCATTTCTTTGGATATCTACACTTCTGAAAGAATGGTGCTGACTTTTTCTCTGAATCAGCCATACTATTTTATAAGCATACATAGCTATTCTAGTCTCTCTTTACTAGCTGCAGTTACTCTTTTTTTCCCTGTGAAATGGAAACGTGGCATTATGTATCAGAAAACGACATTGTGTTGTCATAGAACTCTATCTATGATGTATTAGCAGCCCTTTTGCACTGGACAACATTTTTTTGTAGTATATTTCCTAATTACTTATGAATTTTCTGCTTTTATTGTTCTATGTCACAGCCTTAACATCCCTTTTAATGTACTTTTGTGTGCAAATTAGAATAGCAAGAGTTAAGAAGCAAGACTTTCTGTACATGGTGGAGGATGTTCAGAGCAATTCAGCATGTCAAGCTGGGGTCAAATGGAAAGGGAATGTCATTACTAAATGGTAACATTTTCTGTGGGTTTTATAGAAATTCAAATCCTTTTTTAATCTAAATTTATTTTATCTTTTTTTCAGGGTTAAGGGTTGGACTTCAAGTTTCTGTTAGACATTTGTATATTAAAATGACTTTACATTTAATTATTTTCTAAACTAACTTTCAAAATAATTTTTCACAGAACTGCCATACCAGAATGCAATCTATTTCTCAGGACCTTTTATCCTGACTCACATATATTTTGTATGATATACTTTCCTACTTGTAAGGCACGGGTTCACATATCCTCTAATTATTTTTTTAAATCTCATGCCCAGGAAGTGTCTACTGCCATTCTAGAAAAATCTGGGACACAATTCTATGTCCAATATGTGTATACTGAAATGATGCCTCAATGTCACTGATTTACTCTGAGTAGCTGAGCAAGAAATTTAAGCCATGATCTATTGCAGAAAATTTACATAACAAAAGTGAAGGGGAAGGGTTTCTGTGACACTCATGACAGTGGTCAGTTGCCTTATTTTTATTTTTCTCCATTTCTGTACTCAGTGTAAAGTTAAAATTCCTATTTTCCTTTAAATCTTCAGTGATGTTGGAATGAGTTTGAGCTGGGGTAATGTATTCAAAGCCATAATGGTTTAGAAAATTAGTTTCTATTTTTTAGCTATTACCACAAAGTCTTGTAATACATTATCATGAAAAGGAAGGACTAGGCATGACAGGTGTGCTGTAACTTGGTCATAATTGTACTAATGTGTGTGGGACTGTGTGGTAGTAGATTATCCCATACATCTTTTCCATTATTACCCATTTTAGCTAGTAAAGGGCAATAATCAGCACCAGAACTCTTCCTTCTATACTATCATTTTCCTGCCTACCCAGTTTTCCTCCACTTCAGCCACAAGCACCTTGCTAACCTATGACCAACAAGTAGTGCTGAGGCTCTATGGGACCCGCTAAACTTCATGAGAGGAAAAAAGGATTGCTTTCTTATAGTACAATGTCTAACATCATTACTCACCCTCCAGTTTTGTTCCTGCTTTAAATTCTGATTTCTCAGCAAAGTAAGGCCCAGTGGAGTGCTTATTAACACCTAAGTCATGAAACATGTGCTGGCCTGAGAAGCAAGGGGTGGGAGATAGACCTGAAATGGAAATAATGTTATCTAGGCCAGTCTGTAAGTAAGATTCCTCCTGAGCTCCATATGATGCCTAGAACAAAGTTCTGACCACATCATCCAACAGAAAACCGAAATAGATTGAAGACCTAGGAGAATATGTCCCTGTATTCTCAAGTATACACAGCCATTTTTGAAGCTAAGTGAGGGTGCATTGCTGATGCAAGCTACTCTAAAATGTAAGGTTTTAGAACATTTCTGTATGGAAAACTCTCCACGAGTCTTTGTAATGACTTTTCTTTTACAAGGCTTGGGATATTTAAGGTGTATAGCAGCTTAGCCTTATGAAAATATTCATCTGGTCATGTCCCTGTGAGGCCTATATTTTATTGATAGTTAGCATTTACTTTATCCATATTGTAGAAATTCCTTGTTTTGTTGCCAGTAGGAAAAAGAGAATAAGTTCACATTATTGGCATGTTCAAAAATATATTTTAAAATTATGGTTTTTGCACTTTTTTTCCACATTATAAACAGCCTTGGAGTTGAAAAAAATGTAGGCTCTTTTGCATTCTGAAACAGTGACCAAATACAATCAATTGCTTTACAAGTAAGTGTTCCACCACAGAGAGGATTTACCAAGTATCAACAGTATTTTCAATGAAGGAACAAAAAGTCTTTTATTTTTCTCATTTTAATAACTGGAATTTAAAGAGTGATTATTAGAAAGATAAAATTCCTGATGGAGGGCTGTTTGAAGCTCAGGTGTTTCTAAATGTGTGCAGCCTGTATTTCTGCACTTCACATCCATAGTCCAGATCTGTAGTGAAAAGTACTGCTTTGGTTTCTTGCAAGAACCCACCTGATACTCAAGACTCCAATACTGTTCACAGAGGTGAGATACAAGCAAGAAAAGACTTCAGTTAAATTATGAAGCTGAAAACTGTGAAAAAGAAAATATGGGCCAGATTTGGTACTAGTCTTCATAGCTGCAAACTGTGACTGACTCCATTTGAGTGAATTCAGATGTCCATTGCACTGATTCTCTAGTTCTCATTAACTGACACAATTTTCCTATTAATTGATTTCCAGAGTGTAACTATCAAAGACAACTTTGAAAATTAAGTGTTCACAAAGAAAATGAAAATTTAATTTTTAAACATTTATACAAATTATTAAATTCTTCATACATTCAAACTCAGGACTGATTCAGGACTCTCTTGCTGGGAACTCCAGACACATTGAAGATACAGAGTTGACTCACAGAACTAACAGGAGTCTTTGGACCTAATTCAATAGTTCTTGTCTGTGAAGGAAAAGTGGGTTTTCTTTTACTAGCACAAGACATTTTGCAGGACCTTCCAAACTTCTCAAATCCTACTGCTACACTGAAATAGTGAAGCATGTCCCAAGAATCTGTGTGCTTTGCTTTAAGAATACTGCTGGTTAAAGCTAAGGAAGTATCACAGTGAAATTCAGGTTCAACTAACTCAGAATCCTCCTGTTCTAGGGTGTCTATATGAGATTCAGAAGAAGGAATATGAGAGAGACTAAGGAAGATCAGTCTTCATGGTTAAATCAGTCTTCCTGTTATATTGCCTTCTGTCTAGCCACAGAGAGAAACAAGGGGTCAAATCAGACAGTGCTGCACTGCATCACTCTAACATGGCCTGTAACTATTGATTGTGGATGAAGTGGGGACAAACCTTTTAGCATTTTCTTAGGCTTACACTGACTTAAGATTCTTTTTGATTCAGCCAAGGAAATATGATCATCAGTAAAAACAATGATAGTTGGGGTACACAACTATAACATTGTATTATGTCATTAGAGCATAGGGCTTTTATCTGTATTGTTCTTGAAAAACAAAAAAAAAGATGAAAATTACCTAGCCTCCCAGCAGGTACTGACAGGATGCTCTTAGGTGCCTGGAATTGCCCCTTCAGATTGAAGCAGCTCAGCTCTACTAGTCTCTCCTCATAGAGCAAGTTCTCCACCCTGTCCAGCTGGAGGTTCTAAGCTGAACTAGCCTGAGTTTATAAGTGTTCTCACACCAGGTTATCAAAAGCAGATGTGGTATTTCAGGTGTCTCACTAAGCTTCAGCTCTGTCTAGGTCTTTTGAATGCTGAATATGTAATCTCTGCTGAATATGTAATTGCTTCTCAGGGTATCAACATCTTCTCATCTTCAACAAATGTCTGCCTAAATCAATAGTCTCTTTAGAGAAAGTTAAATGAATCATCTGGTATTATGGACAAGTCTCTTGCCTGATTTTAAATCTAGGAATCATTGTTCTAAATAAATTCCTAATTAAAAAAGGCTAAGCAAACACTAGAGTTGTTATCTGCTTTTTTGTTTATTTGTGAGTTCACCAAACTGAACAGAATTGCTAGGAAACTGTAGGAGTAAGGAACTGGAAAATCTACTCCACGTGGGTACATTAGAGGAATTACCTGTTCCTGTCTACAGGAAAGAATCTGTTTTGTTTGGAGGTTCAGTCCTCCAGTTTAATACTCCTTCCTGTTTTTTATAGGCAGTTCTTTGCACAGGGCAACCTGTGACACCCCTGAATTCTTTTAGTGTCATTGTGATATATTTTACCATTTCTGTTATATGCTGCATTATTTTTGTGGAGAAAATAAAATAGTAGGAGTGACAGAAGAAAAAGTTCTGTCTTCAGGAAGAATGCCTGAGTGAAACATTTTGGATTTGGTAAATTATTTTTGAGCTGTTCCATTAACTTATTTTTCTTAGGTTTTTGCCTTTTAAAAGAATTTGTCATGTTTTGAATGGTTTGATTCTATAATTCTATTGTCTTAAGTTTCTCCATAAGGTAAAGAAATGATCCCACATATACCGTAAACAAATGTATGTTTCATTTTCCAGTAAAAAGCATTAATTTAAAAAGAGACATTGAGGTTCTATATTAGTTGTTATATTTTATGCAAATGTGCATTGATTCTCCTATTTCAGAATGCCGTTGAAGTTCCAGCTATATTTTCTAAAAAATTTCTTGTGGTTCTGGGTTTTTTTATCCATTACATCAATAATTACATTATAAGCATGAGTAACAAATTAGTTATATGAAGTCCATTTAGCATCAAGTATTCTGTCCCATTAGTTAAGGGTGGTGTATTCAGATCTCTGTGAATGAAAATGACCCAAAGTTATATTTGATTTTACAAAAACCACCACCACCACCACCACCACCAACAAAAAACACCTCCCCAAAAAACCCAAACTCCCCCCGCAAAAGCCAAACTATATTAGGAAGAGAAAAATGGATCTTGAGTTTCTGGAAATCTTGAAAGGATTTACAATAGGATGAATCAGAAAGATCACCTCTAAAATTAATCCCCCCCTTTACCTTCCAATTCTTGGAATCTGAATTACTGTTGAAGAGTGGTGAAAAAGCATTTTGGATTCAGGATGCAAGGAAAAAGCATCATGAATTCAGAATTCAACTCTTCTGCTGGAGAAGAAGGATAGCCTTCTTCTTGGTCTAGGTATTTTCCTGAAGCTGGGAGTTGGGCTCAGTTTTGTGGTGCTATATTAGCCCAGATTTCTCTTCATGTATTCCAGTCACTGCAGTACCTATGGCAAAAATACTCAGCTTTAGGGGCAAAATTCCAATTGCTTCCCTGTTGGAAATTTTCAGCAGGAAGTGCTGGATTCTTAACCATGCTAATGTGCTGAGCATGAAAGTTATGAAGCTGGAGAAAAATGGCAGTGGTAGGCATTGCCTACAGCCCTCACTCCTCTGCATTGTTCTTTGCCGGTGAGCTGTGGACTGACTGATCTTGAGAAGAGCCCCTTACTCTGGTTCATTTTCTGTTGAATGAAAGGTACAAATGCAGCCGTAGTGATGGGGAAAGCTTAAACTGATTTTCAGAATTTCAGATTTTTTTGGAAAAAATCTGCTGTTATTTCATATTTAAAAATGACATGATGGAATGAATGCTTCATGCTCCACTAGCTTATAACTTTATATGAATTCCCCTCTGCATACATCAGTCTGGAGGATGCATTTATGAACTGAAACTTCTGAAGATTCAATTTCTGTTGGAACATTTCATCACGTGTACTTATATTTTAAACTTGAAATAATGAGTTGACAGCTATGTTTTGTGAGCTTCTTTACACATGCTTAGAGCAATTTGGGCACTCAGGTCCCTTCATGCCGAGTAAAAGTCCACTACCTGCTTGACAATGAGGACCCTTGTCCTATTCATTATTGTGTTAACATAACAGTATTTCATGAATGGCTAAGCAGCTCTCTTTTCAGCAGCTTTATAGCTGTGGCAGTGTGACACTTCTTTCCCTAACATGGACCATTAATGAAAAGCTGCAAGGAGCGATTCTCCCCCCGAGGTGTTTCACCACCCCCTCCAGCGTTGCTGTCGTGCTGTGGCGGGGTGAGCCCTGAAGGCAGTAGGAAAGCAACACTATTAGTCAGCTCTGTCTTGCCTGACCTCAGCGACCAAGGCTGGAGTTAAAAGCAGGGTCGTTGTGTATAAAGCGAAGTGTTGCAGACATGTTAATAGCTTCCTCTCCCCACCCACTGTATCAGTAGAGATACCATGTTCTCTAATGCTCCACTGGTAACCTGCTGGCTTTTGACTTTACTTTGTATGAGATGAAATCCCAAATTAGAGGTTAGTTTAAAGTTAATTTATTGTCCTCCCAGTAAAGGGAAAGTTCAAGCAGGTTTCAAGATAGGTTTCAACTGTGCCATTGCTGAGAAAGGTGTCCTGGATATTAGGAAGGAGTATAAATATATCCCATATTTGGTTTTGTGTGTGTGTATCTATATCTCTACCTATATATATAACCTATATTAGAATATATATTTAAATGGGACACCTATCTAGATCTACATGTGTAAGTATTGCTTACTGAGATGTTGTATATAGTTATATGTGATGTAAATATCTTCCTATGTGAAGGCTGTTGCATCCAGCTTACTCTGTTTTCCATCACAGATGGATATAGCATGGTGTAGCATGGAAGAAACCAAAAGTGACTTTTGCCTTCCTTTTTGGACTAACTGCTGTTCTTTCTCCCAGTAGCAATCCTCCTGCTCAATAAAGTTTTGTGTGACAATCCAGAGGTGAAATGCTGTCAGGAGTTTAGTGGCAGCAGGATTTTCTTCTTGTTTATTTACATGCAGTTTAAATGAAGCACTGGGCACCTGGATTTTGAAGGGTCCCGGTCACTTAATTTTGTGTGGAGATGCACGCACATTTTGTACTTTTCTCTTTCTTAGGCAAATGGAAGTAAAACTTAGAAAAAAGTGCACTACTGGTCATACATAAGAATTCTGCCTTCTCTTCTGCTTATTCCTGAGGCTGGTCCTTGGCTTGTGCTGTAACATAAGTTGTGTCCAAGTCTTTTCACAAAGAAAACTACACAGTGTGAGTGAAAATCTTGTGAGGCAGTGCACTAGCAATAAAGCAATGTAGTTGCCTGTGTTCTAATGCTCAGATCCAGGCTATCACCATGCTGACAAAGGCAAAGCAGTTCGCCTATATCTGGAAGAAAAATAAATCATCACAGGAATTGGTACTGGCTAGAGATTTGATTGCAAATATGTTTTGTTCCTTTCTTCTTTTTCTCCTTCTTATAATAGTTTAAAAGCTAATTACTATAATGGTTATTGAAAAAATGTTGAAAATGTGATCTGTGTCCACACTGCAGGCTCAAAACCTAGAAGGCAAATGAAACAAACATTGTTAGATGCTGTAAAGGCATATTTTAAAGCCAATTGCATGGTTTGAGGGGCCTGACTTATGAGTGTTAAGTATTTGACATCCCTGTGTGCTGATCTAGCAAATAGGGCTGTTCTTCCACTGAAATCCTCATGGGAGCAGTTCAGCTCTCCCTGCCATGAACAAATTTCATATGATAATGCAAAAAACACACTTATGCATACTTAGAGCAATGCAGTACTTAGTTCATATTCTGGCTCACATCACCCTGACTTTGTTTATGCTTAGATACTCATCTGGACATAGGCAGCACTGTTTTGCTAGTCTCCAAGGTTCAGATGCTGCAGTGTATTCCTGCCATTGATGAAACACTGCGATAATAGTCTTGGTTTAAGTGGTGGTTTTTTATCAGCTACAAAATCATAGAATTTTATGGGTATCAGTGAGGTAGGAGGCTACCAACCCAGTGGGCATTGTCTTTGTGTTCATTTTAGCCACTTACTGGTTCATGGTTTGACAAGTAGTCATTTTTCTTCTAAGAAACAAGATATTTCCATATTTCGTATTTCCAAGAGAAACATATTTATTTCACTTATGTGAAGAGTAAATAAGACATCTTGATCACTTTATGCATGTGTATAAACCCACATTATTTATTATTTGAAGAACCAGCTTAGTAGAGATCTTTACCAGGGACATTTTAGCTCTTTAATTTCTGGAACACAGTACAGTCTGCAATGCAGTTATACAAATTACTGTCGAGAAGCAGTCTATAGATACATCCCACAATTTCCTTTTTGTGTATGTGGAATCAATGCTTCATTGTCATGGGAATCACAGATATATAGGGCTGGAAGGTATCTACAGACATAGGATAATTCATTCCCTATCTTCACTGTACATAAAATAAGCATGACACATCTCACTAGAAACCTTCAGTGAAGGAGATTCTGCAACCTGCCTCAGTGAACTGTTCCAATCCTTAACTGCCCTTCCAATTGGAAACTTTGTAACCTGAATCTCCTTTGCTTGAACTTATTTGGCTTCTCCTACAAATCCCACTCAGGCCCTAAGAATAATTGATCGCCGCACTCTTTCTAACAAGCTCTATATATTTGAAGACATTATCATGCCTGCCTTCAGTCTTCCCTTTTCCAGACTAAACAAATCCAGCTCTTTCAACCTTTCGTTGTAGGTCACGTTTTCCAAAGCTCTTATCATTCCTTTTGCTTTCCTCTGGATTCTCTCTAAATTGTCTGTATCTGTTCTGAAGTGTGGTGACCAAAATGGGAAACATTACTCCAGCTGAGGTCTGAGCAACACTCGAGGAGAGCAGAACATCAAGAACAGCATCTCTTATAGTTTATACACAACACTTCTGACCTCCCCTTCAGTTAGAGAGATTTTTGCAATAGCAAAAAACAGTTTATGGCCTCCTGTGTTTGTTTGTTTTACATTAATCTTGTCCATTTATTCTTCATTTAACAATTGCTCATATAACTTCTCTAAGTTTAGTGTTCTGCATGTATATTGACTGCATTTCATGTTCACTTGTGAGCACTTTCTCCAGGATTTGATGAATGGTTTGTATTCTGACTGAACTGCCAAAATGCTTTGCAGTTCTTGTCTTTTCCACATACTCTTGGGACATATGCCAAGTATGAAAAACATAACTGTGTCCTCCATCCCACCACTGAGATTGTCAGTGGAAATCATAGTAAAACAGAGGCACTGGTAGGGATTCTTAGAGGATTCTGTTTGAAATATCCTTCAGTGTGACAGGGAATCTGTACTAATCATTGTGGTGGGTGCTGTTTTCCAAACACATCGTCACAGTCTTTTCACTAAATCATCCAGACCACATTTCTCTTGCTTATGAGAACAGTATGCAGAGTTGTGTTGAAAGACCTGCTGAAGTCAGGATTTATCAAATCTGCCTTCTGCTGCACTGTTATCCAGTCATCCTGTCAAAGAAAGAAATTAGATTCATGTGATCTGTTATTGACAAATCTATGCTGACTGTTTCTTTTCACCTTGTTATCTTCTTGGTGCTTTCAGCTGGATTGTTTAATGATTTGTTGGTGTGTCTTTCTGGCTGTCTTTAACTAGACTGTAATTTGAAGATTCTCTTCTTCTGCCTTAAAAAAACAACAACAAAAAAAACAACAAAAAAAAAAAACACACCAAAACCCAAACCAAACAGTTTTGCTATTCTCAGTTATTTGCTATTCTCAGTCCTTTGGAACCTCTCCCATACTTGACAAAATTTTGGACACAATGACTGATAGTCCATAAATTACTTCATATAGATTGTTACAGCCCAGTGACTGAATACCATTTGGCACTATAAACTTGAATACATGTAAATTATGTACATACCAGGTCTTTAACTTGATTTAATTAAAACTTTGTTGGATATATTATCAATATATTGCTCAAACTATCATATGAATTTTCATGAAAGAAGCATTGTTTTTATGGGATTTATTTTCTGCCATGTTAAAGTCATGTTGAAGTCATATGTTTGAAAAAATCTCTAAAATCTGTTTACATTTTTAAAAGTCTGTATGGTACAAGAACTAGTTTTGAAAAATTTTGGATCCCAGGAGTATGTCTATAATCAAGTGACAGTACTGAACTGAAACTGGTCAGAAGAAATAGGATGGGGAAACTAAAAAGAGAAGAGTAATGGAATTACTGAACCGCAAGGTCAAAAGACACCTCAAGAGATTGTGCAGTATAACAACTTTAACAGAATGAAGGTCACAGAGGACTAGAGAAGCTCCAACTGATAGCTTATACCCAGCTTTTAATATCTCTAGTTATGTGGTTTCCGTTAAAACACAGTATTTTAGAATTCTGATTATTGAATCATTTTGCTAACAACACTGTATTTTTCCCCATGCATATTAAGGCAATTTCATCATGCATATAAATACCTGAAAGGAGGGTACAAAGATGGAACCAGGCTCTTTTCAAGAATGCCCAGTGACAGGACAAGAGGTAATGGACACAAACTGAAATGCAGCAGGGTCTTTCTGAACATAAGAAAACACTTATTTTCTGTGAGGATGTCTGAGCACAGTTACAGATTGTGCAGGGAGATTGTGCAGTGTCCCTCCTTAGACATATTGAAAGAACACCTAGACATGGTCCTGTACAACGATCTCTAGGTGCCCCTACTTGACAAACTGGGTTGAACCACATGACTTCCAGACTTTCCTTCCTAGCTGAACCATTCTGTGATTCTGTGATCCCATCCTTCTTCCAAAAGTCAGGGAAAACATTTGAGTATTCTGACATGTATCTACAGTTTAGGGGGTTTTTTCTCATCTAAATAAACCCATTTTCTTCACTTTTTTCTTGCGTCTGCTACTCATTTCTAACCAGATATAGATTTGGGCTACTAAGAGAACTTGGTGTCAATATTCTCTTTTTCAGGAATGCCTAAACATTTTTCTATATGTCATGTTCATGTACAATGAAAATGTATTTGCTGCTCACTGCTGGCTGAAAAATCTCATCAGAAGTGATCAATTATATGTTGGCAAATTGGGAGGTATTTCAAATGAAACACAGTAGGAGTCTTTGGCAGGTCTAGGTTTATTCAAAACTTCCATTAAGAAGCTTCTCTAGCTGTACCTATCTGCACATCAGTTGAACAAATACTGGTATCACACATCCCTAGATTTACCTTCAAGCAAGGTCAGAGAAGATGAACTCTTTGATAGGCAATTCACAAAAGAGTTAAAGAAGTGAAAGGATTTTTAAAAGCAAATGTGAGTGAAAAAAAAGCATTTTTTACAGTAAATCTGATGATATGCCAATAATTAAGTCACATAGGTTAAAGGCTTGTTATGCTAGGATTAACATATGGTAAATATATCCATTGAATTTCCCTGAGATTCATATGATGATTACATATAAAATTCCATGTAATGAGATATATTTATCATCAAAAGGTCTTTGGCCTTTAAGAAAATGTTACAACAATTATCCTGTGAACGTGAAAAGTCAATAGAGGTATAAATGCATGTCTTTATGCCATTATTGTGACTGGATTAATTTCAACAAGACCAGCCCTGCTGACATTAAGCCATCAAGGAGGAAGCCTAGTGTTACTCATACAGCCTCTCAGCATGCCCTCTTGTCTCCCCTTGTCTGCTTGGACAGACAGAATGATTTTTTCCTCCACTTCGTCCTTTTATAACCACAGCTATGGAGTTCCATAGTAAGTACTGCAAGATACACTGTCCTAGAGCTCTTACTAAGGGTTTTTTTTTTTTTTCTCCTCTTGGATTTCCCACATATCTCAATTACAAAAGTTGTATTAGACAGCAAACACTAAATTTCAGCAGTCACTAATGTGATTTGGAGTAACATGTTACTATTAAGCAGCAAGTTCATGCTCGTAAACACAAGGGCAAACAAACTGGAGTAATAGCAGAATAATAATTTTCTGTCATCTCTGTGAATGTGAGATGCAAAAATGAAGATGGGGTAGGATCCATAGGTATGCATAAACAAGTAGTAAAGAGACATCAAATAGACACACACAGGTGTCACACCAACCTGCCCATCCCTTCTCCAGAAGAGCAAAAACGCTCATAAAGAAATGGTTTCCCTTAATTTTTTTTTCTGGCTTTAAGTGTTTTGTCCCAGTTTGTTATTTTCCTCTTGCAATATAACTTTCTGTGTTTCTTAGTATGTAAAATTTCTAGTCTCAGGCGGTCTTTCTGTCACTTGTATTTAGTAACGTGCATTTGGATGTCCTGTTTGAGCACAAGCACTGCATTTAAGAAGACTGAAAGCAGATTTAGAATAGATTGTCTGCCTTGGACCCTGAGAGGGCTTGCACCTTGTTTTCAAGCACAGGAGCAGCCTGGTGTAATTCTTATTTACTAAGTACTTTTTGTTTTAACATTTGTAACAGCAGTGTTATACAATTTGTCCATTTTACATCAACAGCAATATTCAGCCACAAGAGAATATAGTTATAAAATCAATGAGACTCTTCTCCAGTGGATTAAACAAAGACAATTTTTACTTCTATTTCAGCTTGCAAAATGCTGGGAATTTGACAGACCTAGATCACTATTTACTTATAATTTATTTATTTATCTTTCTTTAGTAATATTCTTTGTTGCAGATTCTTGTTTTCCCTGTTGTCTTGCTGAAGCCAGTAAAAGACAAGAAGAAAATATGTATATTCCTCACCACTAGTTATTATTTCACATTATTAATTTTTCTCCCCAAACTGATTTTTACATTTAATAGGATACCAAACAACTAAGAATACCATTCTTGTCTATAAATTGCAAATTAAGTTTAGCTATGAGCTCTTGTTTGGAAGTATAGAAGTTTACATTGTATTATATTTAAAGGCAGCTGTCTTTTGTGGAATTTTAAAATAGGCTATTTTTTATCAAAGGTTTTCCTTTCATGTCCTTTGATTACTGAGCTATATAAGTTAACCAAAGATAACTAAGCATTAACCCATGTTGCAGTTTTTATCTCCTTTGGCAATCCCATGAGACTTCAGCTAAGTACATTAAATGGAGCATAAATCTTTTAGTTGTTTTTATTAAGTCACATATTTAGAATACATATCCCAGTTTATTTGATCAATTGTAAAATATTAGCTGTTGCAGTGAAGATTTGTGACATAGTTTGCAGCAAGTGAACAAACATTTCTGCAGAGCACTGAAAATTTTTGCTGGAATGCATGGATAAGTTACAACAATTAGTGTTTGGAACAGCCATTTGAGAGGTTTTTTTCTTCATGTAACTTGCAAATGTATGCTTAAAGGCCAGTAATACCAACAGGCAAGCTTTGAAGATAATTCTAATATCAGCTTAATATTCTTGGTTTGCATTTCTGTTAATTTTCCCAGTTTTCCTATCTTTTGTTCCTTTTTTTAAAAATATTTATTTATTGGCCAGCCACAAACCCCAAGAAGAACACTAGCTGAAAAAGGGCAGGTGTTGGGAATGGAAGTTTTATTGCATGGTGGGGCTTACCATAGCTTCCTTAAAAACTCCATATTCAACTCAGTTCTGATATTACACTATGATAAAGTAAGTCATAGTTATTACAAGTATTAATAAATTAATTATTTGTGTTGGGGGGGTGGTTGAATGTAAGATTTATATTGAATAATTTATTGAAAGCTTTTGTCCTTGAAATAACTTTCAAATTTGTTTTTGTCTAAGACTTGGACATTGTTCTGCAAGGATTAGTATCATGCATCTCAATACACAGCAGAAAAGGAGTTATTTTTGCATTTACAGAAAGTGAAGGTCAGGTACTAAGGGGCTACATAATTTCTTCCAAGTTTCAGACAATAGAAAAACTAAGTTCAATGCCAAAATATATGGACTTCAGATAGAGCCTTGCACTGACATGATCCTTCATATCCTTGGGTCTTTTGTGTCTCTTGTGTTTAGAAAGAGGACAGTTTGCTCCTTGTCTAAATTGCCTGGAGCAGAGAGTCTGGTGCAAGCTTTTTGCTTATCCACAATGATCCTGAATGCTTAATCAGGCCTATGTCCTACTATTTTTTACTGACTTTTTTTATGTGAGTATCCCTTTCCAAATCAGTAAGGTAGTTCACGTAATAGGAAATTTCCCAAATGAACAAAGAATTTTGCGTTACTTTGTTGAATGAGTTTGAAACCATAGTTTTAAGCTTGTGTCTAAACCATCTTGGCTTTCAAACCTTCACAGCCAAGGGAAGAATTAAAACAATATTTACCTGAAAAGTATTCTTAAAGTTTAATCTATGCTACCATTTTAATGTTTCTGGCCAGATACATAGAATGTGTGGATTTGTCAATACACAATGGAAATTCAGAAATTCAGACTGACTGCAGAACTGCATAACAATTTGACAAGAACGGCATATGTACAAAGCAGTGTTCACATTTAAAACATGCAGAAAATGCCATATGGAGATTTTTTTGAACTTTACCAATATAATCCTGCAGTAATTCTGTTTAGTTTCACAAGTGTTCAAAGAGACTACATGAATGTCCAGTTTTTGTTTTGAAATTTTAACTTTGTATGTGACACAAATATTAATTCAGCATTTTGAAATTTAGAAGCATACAATCAAGGTGGTAACAGCCCTTCATATTCTTTAGAAACATTGATAAAGCTTGATTTTTAGTAATAGCTGATGTGGTAGTTCCAAGGCAAAAGTGGGACATTTGCATGTGCCCTAAATCTTTTTGATATAAGAGGCATTGCTTCAACCTCATTTATGGTAACTGCAGGTCTTTACAGCACTGGGAGGTCTGCAATTCCTTCTTTAGTTGTGCATCCTTTAGTAAATGATGTAGCTCCTACTAACTGAGCAACAAAAGCTTTAGCTACCAAATGTTTCAAATCCTGATCTGGAATTCTTTGTTTTCTATAAAACAAACAATTAAGTAATGCTCCACAAACGCAAGAGAGCTGTGCACTGCACATTATAGGCACCATTATATAGGCCAGTTTTACTATCAGTAACACACCATTTGGGAATCAGTAACACGTTGTTAAAAACTTGTGTACAACAGTCTTTTTTTGGCAGTGAAATACCCCCTTTGTGTTAATATACACTGCAGTTCTGCTTATTTTAAGCATGCTATACATTAAGTAGATATGATAGGTTGGCATTCATTGACAAATTAAGTGAGTTGATTAGAAATCTGAAATCTGCATGGACCTTCATTATGTTTGTCATGAATTGTAGGCCTAAAAAGTGGTTTTCAGATAAAAGACACAAAACATGAAAGTGAAACAGAGGCTGATAACCCTTTCTGAAAGAAGAGCTATTAGTAAGTCTCATTGCTTAGCCATCTAGTAAACACTTCAATGACTTCTGATTACTACTAACCAACAGAATGATGTTTTTCTCAACCAAAAAGAGAATTACTTATGTTTCCCAAGCTGTGCATTTCACTTCAATAGGAAGATGGCAGCTTGGTAAGACAACAATGCAAATGTTGGCCAGTTTAAGAAAGAAGTATAGGCAGATTTCCCTCTGTTGAGCTACCTGTTTTATCCGAGGCAATTAAAGTGTTCTTAATAGAAACCACAACCTTTTAAATATATATTTGATCAGATCCAAAGTGTCATTACATTTTTAGAATCACTTGTTCATTGAACCTTCTTAAATTAGTCATTATGTGAACGGCACATCTCTCACTTACATGCACTTGATTTAGTATTTTCTCAGATAAAAATGTGGGGGTTTTCATTGCTTAGAGTGTATCTAAATTTATAACTAGGTGATGAAGGGAGGTCTCATGCAGCCTAGACACTGGGGAAAAATTCTTATCCAGCACTCATACCTTGGCCCTATGGAAGCCTTGACAGCATAATTAAGGATTGCCTTAAACTAGCTCTAAATTTCATCCAATTAGCTAGAGTTCCAAGATGCTTTCTTATAGGCAAAGCACTGACAAACAGAGGAAAAAAAATCTACTGTTTCCTCATCCATGTTCCTATGGGAAAAGCAATGTGCGTAAATGCACTCCTTGAGAACAGAACTTTTAAGAAAAGGTAGTATGTAGCTGAAAAAACAGGCATACTTCAGGTTGCACACCCATTCTATGAGTAGTTCACAAATTTTGTTTCAGTTACACTTTAAGACCATCATGGTTGTAACAGCAATTGAAATACCCATGTGCCAAGGCAGTTAGGAACATTTATTTTCAAGGGAGGCAGTTTCATCAGTGTTGTCAAAAGTAATGATTAAGAGAAATTAAATACCACCAGATAGGTACAGCTTGATTCATTTTATGAGTACAGAGGACATGAACGACTGAAATTGTCTTCTAGGGTATGTAGAGCGTAAGCCACATGAAGTCTAGGCATGTGATTACTCTTCTCTTTGAGTCTACACCCATCAAAATTATGACCACCACACCCATCAAATTGATTTACCTTTGATCAAAAACTACTTGACAGAGAAAACAATTCACATCGTATTATGCAGATGATGTTTATTTCTGTTGTGTAAGAGTATATCTAATACTCTAGCATCCTAGATACTAGGAAATTATTTATAGCTATAGAATAATCTTCTTTGTGTTTTGTTACCTCGGCCGTACTGCAGTAAAACACATTAATATAACAAAATACTTGGTATGCAGCAAAATTTCCAACATAATTTTTAAAGGAAACTCAAGCAAAATCTTGCAACATCTATTGAATAGTAGAAATCTTTCATAAAACTGGAAAACACAGTCACCTCATAAATATATTAAACCATGAACATAGTTCTGCACTCTTTCCAAATAGATTTGAATAGTTCATCAGAAGAAGCAATAAATTTCTTTGTTTACTTGGTAATCAGAAGCAGAGTTAACCCTTTAAGTATTTCTCTGCTGTCAAAAAGGTGGTTTCTAATTAATAGATCTATTTTGTGACTTTTAACACTTGCTCTTATTAAGGAGTGTAAAACACTTCTGGCTTGTTTAATCTGCAAATTATTATTGGATGGATTATGAGGCAGCTTACAGATCCAGGGTCCTGGGTAGAACCAATCTGTTCTTCAGTACTGGTGGGTCATCAATAGAGCATTGTCATAATGTAGGCATAAACACAAAGAAACCTACACCCAAAATCTTCAACAACTTTATTTTGTGCTGAAGTTAACCTGCTTTGTCTAAGTGTGAAAATGCATTATCTATTAGTTTTGGATTCATTGTGTCTTTATTCAACATAGCTCTTAAAGAAAAGCCACATAAATACTCCGTAATACCACTGAAGCTTTCAAATGCTTCAAGGAGTGTTTGAAACAGTAATTGAAATACCATCAGGTGTGCTAAAATATAGCTTTCAGGTGAGTTTGATGGCCTGTTATTACCACTGTCATGTGTATTATTGTTATTTTAATTATTTGATCTAATTTTAGGATGACAGGACCTCACTTCTGTAAGTGGTGTAAAAACACAGACGGTCCTTGTGCAAAGGTTGGTGAAGCACAAACTTAATGAAACCTTCCCTAGCTCTGCCTCAGTCAACACAGGAACCCTAGCAACTGTCAGGTGTGCAGAAAAGGAAGAAAGAGGATGGTGACTTTCTGCATTAATCAGCAATGCCAAGTATATATATTTACTGTAGTTAGGAGAAGCTACACTTGGTGCATATTTTGTGACTAGACAGTGCAAATATAAGCCTAACCTTACAAAGAGACTTCCTTTGCTTCATTCTAACTGTTACAGAAAAACATGATGTTCTTTTCAGCCTTTGATATCCAACAAGGGGCGAAGTGTTGGCCTTGAGCAATTTTGATTCCCCTTTCCATGCTCGATGTTCTTCAAGTTCTAAGGCCTGGGGACGTAAACTTAATGGAACTCAGAGGCTGGATCATAATGCTGATAGTTCTGAACAATACATTTGAATCATCAAGCACTTCAGGAGGAAGTAAACTTCTGTCCAAAGAGACAGATTCTTGAAAAAAGTGAATTACTGACAAAAGATTAATTAAATTGGTGAGAAGAGCCAGAAACAATTCATGTTCTATTTACAAGTTTATCTTGACATTTGTGGGAAAGGGGTTGTTTAGCTGTGCTGAATAATTGTCAGATTAGAAAAGCCTCCATTTGATTTTCTTTGTTTCCAATATAAAATCACACAAATCACAAGAATTTATCTGGGAAAATTCAGAATACTTAAGTTTCCATAGTCCATGTGTTTTCCTTATTTTGTAAAAATTGTATTGCTTTCATCTACAAGTGGATTTCTTACTTAGCAAAACCTTTAAGATTATCAATAGTTTCTACATGGATTTTATATTTTGATAAAAAATTAGTGTTAACAATAAAACATCTAAGAATTCAAAACCAAACTAGGATTACAATCTCTTCACAATGTTTTGAGAGGCTTCAGCACAAGGAAACTAAAGTGATCTAAAGGAAACTAAAATGACCTGCAGAGTGCTTTGGAAAAAAACCTTTTTCACTTCTCTATAATTTTTTTATAAGATATGGATACTGATTGTGCATGGTTCATAATCTCTCTTCTGTATCTTAGTTTTCTTTTAGTTTTTCTCCTTTTTGTATTTACTCAGCTCAGCTTAACTAGAACTATTTCTTGTCTCTCTCTGCTCTATGGTGTGATGAATGCAGTCATTCTTCTCTCCCCATCATTACAGCTGGTCTTTGATCCAGTACATCTAATTTATATTTACCAGCTATCATCTACCATCAAAACTGTATTGGAAAAGAGGTGCACCTGGACTGAATTAATTTCTTTTGATGGAGTTTGAGACTATTTTAAGACTTGTGGTTAGGACACATTCATCCTCTTAATGGAACACAACAGAACCATCTTCTAATTGGTGCTAGCAAGCACTTGGTTTGTGTCAACACATCATACATATTTCAAAAATCCTCAAATATTAGATTTAGATACACTCATTTGTTAGTTGTTTGATCAGAAAAGTTATTTTCCTTTCTGAACTGTGATATGTTTTATACATATCCAAATGTTAGTTGTATTTGTAGCACAATCCTAATCATAAGTCATTATAAGACTGCAAGGATATAGCCACTCAATAGACTGTAGAAATATCTCAGATAATTCTGATCCCTACTCTTCCACAGATGAATTGTTACACATACCTAATTTTACTTGGTTTATCCTATTTAGATATGTCTTCATTGAGCATTAAGACAATGCACAATGTGCAATTAACATTCTTAAAGTTATAGGTGTATTTTCCTTATACCTGTATACAACCATCAAAAAATCTATCACAAGTTTTCTTTAAACAATTAATTTGTAAGTTACTCTATTTTATCGCTGTTTTTTTCTTTACATTAGCAACTCTCAAATAAGGAAATTGGACAATGTCTACGAAATTGTTAGGTGAAGCTGTGAAGTATGGGCTACATTGTCAACTCTCCTTTATGTGATTTGAAATATTATTGCACTAAGGAGGACTGGTGGAAAATAAATACACACTGCTGATATAACTTTTTCTTGGGGGTGTCAGCTATATGTTAAGATATAGCATCTAGATTCAGGACTCTACAAGCAGATGTCACATGAGCCCTAATGTGCCTAAGCTTCTCTTATAATTAATGCAGAATCTAATTAATAGAGACCGAAGAATGACTATGCTAATCTTAAGCAGAAATCTACCATGTGTTCAGAAAATGCCCACTTGGGTCTTTTATAAGTTGTTATGTTTTATTATATTTCTCAAGGGAAAAAAATGAGAAGGCAGGTATCTCAGTTCCTGGAAACTCACCACATTCCCCTCAATCAAAGGACACAGAAGCTGTCTCTCACTAAAGGGACTTAACTGGGGAAACCTGACTTATCCGGAAGTTCTGTATTATTCTGGGCAAGTCCCCTGATTTGGGAAAGTCCTTTGTCTCAAAGCTGGAAGGATAGAAGTCTAGAAGTTACAATTCATATTGAGTACTGCAGAACTTCCTTTCTCCTGGCTTTGATAGGGATCCAAATTCATCAGAAGCAAGTGGTATAGACTGCTCTAAGTTGTGGTCAGCTGGCAGGGAACCTGAAAGCACTCCAGTCCTGTGGCCAAGGCAGTCATAGGCAGTACTGTCCCAGTCAGTGAATCACAGACCTGTGTGTCCTAACAGCCTGGTCCATTCCACTGACTTTTTTTTGTGTGTATTGATGAGAACTCATCAAATTCAACATACTCCTTCAAAGCATCTAGTATAAGAAAAATATTTTAAGAATCTCTTATGTTAAAGGCTGTAACTGTTCCCTCTTAGCATCTTCCAGGGCAGCATGCTTGTTCCATGTAACAGGATGAGGAGTTGCAGTACAATCACACTAAAACTGAGCTTGACCTTGTGGTGTATGTGAGAAAAGCACCTAATCTGATCATTTGGAAGATTCTCTCGTAGGAAAACAAACAAACAAACAAACAAACATCTTCAGGTGGAAAATTCCTGCCAAATTATTTGTAGCTCAAATTTTTGTGCAGAAGGCTGAAATGGACAGCATGCAGCACATAGGATGGATTTTAAGAGTTGAAGACTTACAAAACACCTCAGGCAATAATGTAACAATGAGTTATAGCAAGGTCAGTGGTGGATTTATAGTGGGTGCATGAATAAGTGCATAGAGACCTGTACTCCTTCCTCCCCATTCAGACCCCATTAGTGTGATCTGCTCTAGTTGGGGAAATGATCCCATAGTGACTCTACAGTCTGCTCCTCACCCTGTCACCATCACAGCTGCATCCAGTCACTGGCTCACCATGGGGCTGACGACAGGTTGTTCACTAATAATGACCCACACTTCATAACTCTTTTTTTTCAGTCATCCCTGATAGATCATCAGTTCCAGCAAACCTGTACAAGGCAGTGACAGAACTGCAGGAAGAGACATTATTAGCAAAAGCACAGTCAACTCCAAACACCTAGGCACAGTCAAGGCACCCATATTTTCTCATGTTGGAATATAATATTAACAACACAAAAATTCATACTAAAGGGTTGATACAATCTTTTTCTATCTTTGATTTAGAATAAAATCAAAAGTTGTTACAATAATCAGGGTCTATTGGCCTTAGTCAAGTGAGAGAGTTAACTTCATCCTTTTCATGTATTTCAAGCTAGAAAACAAACATTCACCTAGGCGTTGTATCTATCTGTTGAACTTTTATTACAGCCAGAGCACTGGTGTTAATTAGGATAGGATAGGATTTTAATCCCTATCATTTGCCAGGATTCACACAGGAAGACAGCACCTTAATACAATGCATCACATCAGAGAAATCTATTTAATCATTTGCTTTATTATTCAGGGAGTGTAAAACTTCTTCACATGGTATTATGATGCTGTGTATTCACAGTCCCTAGACAGCACAGAGTAAAACAGTTAAAGCATTAGCAACCTCAAGTTTGCAAAAAACCTGAGACTAGTTTAAAAACAAAAAGATCTTTAAAAGATACCATTTAGGGCTTTTTTCCCTTATTGTGATTTTTTTGTTGTTCTGAGCTTTTTTGTTTTCATTTGGGTGAATGTCAAGATTTCCTTAGCCTCTGCATGGCCTAGGAGTCCATCTCAACGGTTATATTTCTGTTATTTCTTGATTCCAAAAGATGAGAATTTTGAGGAAAAAAGCTGACAAGGCAAACCCCAAAAGAAAAATCCAAACTAAACCAAAAACACATCAAACAAAACAAGACAAAAAAACCAAGAAAGGAAGTATAACAGAATCCTAATGTAGCCAGGCATTCTGACTATGTTTTATTCACTGCAAGTGACAAGCCCGACTCAAAATAAGGGCTTTTAATTCAAAATGCCAGTTTTTATTGTAATCCAAACTAGGGTAATTAATAAATTCTTATACAGAGAGAAAATGAAATAATTAGGTCAAAGGGCAGAGAAGTCACAAGCAGGGAAGAAAGCCCTTTGCTACAACCATCTGAGTCCTCCCAGGTCTGTCTCTGCTTCCCTGCTTGGTTCAGGCCACACAGAAACTGTCAGCTGGATTGCACCTGTTCTGCACAGTTCTCGTTTGTCCTTGAGCTTTTGCTTTGTCCATCACCTCAAACAGATAGTTGTGCATTTCTCCCCTTCTCTTCCCAGTATTCACTCCTGAGAATCCAAAATCAACTCTATGAGTCCCTGTATTTTTTCGTTCCCACCCAGGATGAATTTCAGATGCAGTTTCTCCAAGAATCCTTCAGCTGCTGAGACAGTGCAACATTGCCCTCCCTCCAGGACTCTCCCCTGACCAAGTCACTCTCCTGTAATCCAGGAAAAATCAACGCAGACATCAATCTGTGTTTTGCAAGACTGATTTTACTCTAAAGTCAAGCTGGCAATATATATTCTGCATATGTCCTTTGTAATCTGCTGTGCTAACCTCTGTTTCCACAGCCTTGGTCCTGATTTCAAGAAGTAGATTGCTATGTTTTGTGTGTTTATGCAAATATGTATATCACTGTTTTGTGCTTTCAGTTGCATATTTTCACATGCATCTCACTATGCATCTAGTGCTATGATATCTGCTGAACTCACAAGTAGTACAGTTTAAGGCTCTGCATGCATAATGCAAATGATAGCATTGCATTTATATATATACACACAAAACAAAAGGAAGTCATCATAGAGGTAGAAGATGATTTTACAGTCATGCTTACTCTTGCAGTAATCAAACATATTTGCTAGTTTATTATGTATGTTAAACATAAATATATTCTGCATTGTGTTGCTCTCTGAACCCCACAGTAGGCAGCATCTCACTTTCCATGAGAGACACAATATATGAACATTTCTCATTTGCCTGATTAGATGTTATATGATGATTTTTAAAAGGTCAATAAATGATACTAAATGTTTACCAGATGTGCTACCCACTGAATTATCAGTACTTAAAAGTTGCTGCAAAGCCTAATGATAATTGAGGTTTTTGTATTCATCTCTCATAGCTCCTTTAATAAAGATTCTGAGAATAGTTTATGACATACCATACATGCTCACACTATCAACTTATTTTCCATTTTAAGATGAAAATGACATATAAAATTTGATCCAAATTAATGCTTAAAGATATCTCTCATCCATCTCTAAAACACTATCGTCCAAATACAAGTATAAATTACATACAAATCTGCTTAGCAGCAGATGGGGCTGTTATGTCCTCATATATTGTCTATGTAGCTAGTGGAGGGCCTTGGAAGTAAATCCTTTGTAGGAGTTTCAAAGTGAAGAGCATAATCCAAATATAAGCTAATAAACTTTGTAAGGAGTAAGCCTTTGAAACTCAGGACAAGAAAACTCTCTCACTTCAGGAGAAATGTTTTTCTTTCTGTAGCTAAGCAATCACTTAGCTGATATTTGAATCTTAACTTATGTTTCCTGAAGTTATTCTTTGATCCAATACTGCTCAGTCAAAATCCACTATTGCAAGTTTATATATAGGATAGAAAAGTGACCTTAGAATGTCACACCATGTGTTTCTCATGAGCTGTTAGCATGCTATTCCCCATGATTAGAAACTGCAAGATTCCCCTGTGTAGAATGATCTGATGATACCATGAGACTTGCATTTCTCTGGTTCTTTAGCTACTTCAGAGAGACAATGCAGAACAGATTTTCTTTTTCTCCAAATAAATGTAAAACCTCTATATCATCAGAATAATGGAATTTAGTGTGAGCAAGAGGACAGTAGCTGATTCAATCTGGTGTTCTGGGGCAAGGACTGGACATTCAGTTAATTGTCTACAAATGACTATTAAATGGTAACTAGATAAATGATACTGCAAAGCACAATGCACCTTTGAAAGACTGACTATGTCAAAATTAAAACAGAGGCCTGTAAACCACGAAGCAAAAACTGCTGTGTGCTTAAACCCAGTGTCAGCAGGCTCGGTGGATGTGTGAACTCCACCCAGGCAAGCACAGCGGGGTGTGCAGCACATGAGCAGGTAACACAGGGCTGGGCAGAAGAGGAATCAAGATACAGTGAGAAACAGCCAGGAAAGGCTGAATTTGAGGGTGGGAGGAATCTCTAAATAAATTCCAACAACTTCAGGCATCAGGGCTTTAGGTGAATTGGCATCCTAAAGAGGGATGAAGAGTGTGGAAGGTGGGTTACAGGTGTTCTTCCTAGTTACGGAGCTGAACTGTAGCCTCAAAGGAGGCTGCCTTTTCTCTGAAGGAGGAAAAGTGCAGTAATTATGTCTATTCCTATAAACTGTGGGGAATGAGATTATACGGGGGTGGAGTGGAAGGAGGAACAGAATGAAGAGATGGGTGAAAGCCTTAGGGTTCCTACACACACATACCAGCTAATCTCCCGAGACCACATGTCTTGGAAGAGGAAGAGCTCATGCTATGATGCCTGGGGCTCTTCCACTGCTGAGCTGCACACTCTTCCTGCTGTGACAATAACTCCTTTGGAGGAAATGCTAGAGAGAAAGAGGAAAGGATGAAACTTGGAGCTTTCTGAGATTATCATCAAATATTCACCCTGGCCGTACTCAGGATGCAAGTGTACTGTGTTAGCCTGTAAATAAAAAATGAAAAACTATGACTACAATGTCAAGATGCCACAGGAAAAAAAACCCTTTATTTGACTTTGTGACTTTGTGAAATGGACACTGTCCACTTCCTTTTTCTCCTCTCTCTTGGTGCAGAGCATGCTGTACAATAAGGACTTGGTGAATATAGTTGTTTCTGAGTTTCTTAGCTCTGAGCACCTCAGAAAACTTCAGGAATGACTTTCAATCAGGCATTTTTAAATTGTTTTTAATTTATCTAAAAACTAAGCTAAAGAGTTTAATTAACAGGCTCAGAGTAATAGTTATACCATTTTTCCTCTGCTATCAGCTTTCACTTTTATTTACGATGGGAGTCCCCCTTGTATCTCCTTTCCCACAGGGCCCACTATCACTAATATTTCTGTGATCTGTGAATAAACCAAAATTTAAAGTTAGTACTTACAATCAATGCAAATTAATGATTTCTTAAAAAAAATATTTCAATCAGGAAAAGCAGCTTTGTAGTTGAAAATCCCATGCTGGCCTTAGAGTGGGAGTTTTTCCAGCCTCTGCTTAAATCCAAAAAAATACTGCAATCTTCTGGCACAGGCTCACTGTAATGCTTTAAAAACAATTTAGCAACTGTCATTGCTGTAATTACAGTAACTAATTACCATCCTTAGCAAACAAATAGCTTAACATAATACGCAAGCCGAATCAATTTTGAAGAAATGCAAATTCCGAAAGCGAAAAAGGGCATTTTGGCAAACCTGAAAGAGAAGCGGGAAAATAATACACTTTGTTTTATCTGCACATAATTCCCAGGGAATATCATATCATAAATATTTGCATTCAGTTCTTATCAGGACATTTGCATTTGCTTCTTATCAGTCTGCAGGCTGGACTCTGCCAGATAGAAAGTAGAGCTCCACACCATGCACATATTTCTAATGAATCACGTCTCAGGCCGAGAGAATATTTTGGCTGGAACTTTATCACTGAGATGAAGAGGTCATTTACTCTCAGAGTCAGTTCATCTTGGAATTGTCTTGAGATTTTGATGTGATTCAACCAACATTTTTTAAAATGAGAAACAAACCAACTTTGCAGTCTGTTTCTGTAGCAGTTATTAAGTCTGATTGTTTGAGAAGTGGTTCCTCCCCCCAAAATCAGAATCAAATGTAGACAGGTTTGATTCGTGTTTGTGTCCCACACTCCATAACAAACAATGCTGCACATTTTCCAGTGTACGGAAAAAGAATAAAGCAGTAACAGACTAAAATGAAGCCTAAGAAGGAAACAAGCCACACTTAACAACCATTATCTTGAAATTTAATGCCAAATCCTTTTGTAGTGCTTCAGAAATGCATTTGATTAGTGGCAGTTTTCTCAGTAATGAGAGGAAATGTTTATGATGGGAAAACTTTGTCTCTAATGAGCCATCAGATTTCCTTAGCAGTTACCACAGAAAAAAATTCACCTTTTTATTATAAAAAATGCATTTCAACTGTTAGAAAAACAAGTGGAAAATGTCGTAAACATTTTCTTGTTGCTACCTCACATGCACAAAGGGAACATACACCAAAAACACTGAATCAGCTCAATTCTCCTTTCAGCATTCTGCATGTATGCAAGATTTTGTTTGTTTTTATGTAGAATAAAACTGTGAGCCCATAAACACATTTTGTGATGGCAAAAAATAAAGGCTTCCTATTCTCAAGTATAAAACTGATAGCTATTACATGTCATCTGGAAAACCTGTAGATTTTGCACATTTATTCAGTGGTATAATATTTCCAAATATGTAATGAAACCAAGCAATTATTTTCTGTAACTTTCAGTGCTGGAATACCCGCTTTTTTTGTTCGTTTATACACTTATATGTATTTTATATTCCTGTAGTCTAATTCAGAATTTAAAACAACTTTTCTTTTCTTTTTAAAGTGTTTACTTTAAAGCCATACAATTCACCACTTTCGAGTTCCTGAACTAGTGCAACAGCCAGATCCTCAGCAGATGCAAGTTGGTATTGTTCGGTGCACAGTTGCTGCTTATACCAGCTGACTATTTGGCACTATTTATTTTCACATAACTTCTGAGAAGTTGAATCTTGACTAGTGATCAATCTACTATATGGTGTGTTTTTCCTGTTATGTGTTGCAACATAGCAAACAAATTTGTCTCTCGGTCGTTTGAAGCATTACAAAACCATTCTAAAAGGCATCTACTTTTTTTTTCCCATGTAATGATTACTTAAAGTTAGTTTCACCTGATGCCCAAGTATTCCACTTTGATTTATTTGTTGAAACACACTGTGCAGTTTCTAGTTCATTATAATTCAAATGACTGATACAGCTCATTTGGACCAAGGAAAACATTGCATCAGCAGTGTCAGAATTATCTGAAAACAGCCCCTGAAGCCTTACTGCTGTTGCCAAAGTTGGGATAGTTTTGATAATATACTGTGATGTAGAGGGAATTGCTGTTTTACCCTTTCCTGGTGCAATACTTGGATTTGCACTGTTGCAAGGACTTGACTGCCATGCAGCTGTAAGGATGAAGTGTGAATATGTGAATGAAACTTTGATGGAGCTGTACAGCTACAAAAATCATCCATTCCTTGTTTCTATATAGAAGAGTTAACATCACCTATTTTTTTTTCCTTGAATTATCAGAATCTCATGGAAAAATCTCCAGAAGCAGAAACAATGACATCCTCAAGCCTTCTCAAAGATATTTTTTAGAATAAGTACATATCTGAGCTCCTGAACATTTCCCACATGCATAAAATATTTATGAAGAGGAAAAAAACCCATAGGATTGTCTTTAATTTTACTCCAATGAAATTAAATGTTATTTCACTGAAAATTAGAATTTTGTATTTGTGTCTATTTCTGTAAAAGTAGAACAGTTAAGCTTTTGTTTCCATGTTGCTGAACATATACCACTGCAGTCAGTGATAATTTAGTCATTTTAGCTCATTGAGAACATTTTCATCCTCATCCCCATCCATTCTTCTTTTGTCTCATATTAAATTGCATTCATACTAAACAAGGACTAACAGTGCAGTGAAAAAACTCTTTTGAACGTGCAGTTGAGTTCTGTAACTCCTCTGGTCTAGAAATCATCTCTAGGGTTCATGTTTTATCATTTGTTTTTTAGCTCTTTCTTTGAGGTGGGAAGGGCTTATAGTTAAGAGCCCATTATCAGAGTGAAGGATGCAGGAAATCCAAAATATTTATGTTTGTTCATGGCACGCAGACAAGAAACAGTGCTCAAGAAAAGGGTTTTCTGATTAAGTGATTGAAAACACTCTGGTGTATGTTAATGGCTTCTTCTGTCCAACAGATAACATCATCTTTAGCCTTATCGCTGTTCTTGAACTTATTTTAAACATTCTCCTGTGCTCTTCCAATTATACACTGTGCTCTTTAGGCATCCCGTCTCTTCACTGCAAACTATCTCATTTGTTTGCGCTCTATTTTTTTGCCTGCAGGTTGGGTGTAAAAAGAAGCATTTAAAAGATACTTGAAGTGAAAAAAAATACTTTCCCTAGTAAAATTAATTTACATGGAATTAAACCATACACTTACAGAGAAAGAAAAATTGGTTTTTAAAAGAATAACACTTGAATTTTAATACCTTGATATAATTCTGGCTGCATGAGCACTCTGAAAAGATAAAGATGAAGGAAGATCTGATCATTATTTAAATGTATGCAGAAGACTACCAAAGAGATAAAATTGGGTATGATCGTGGTAGATCACAATTTTTAAAACATCGAATATATCCTTGTCTTTTGAGCTGTAAGAATCTGTCCAGGATAAGACACTACAAAGGCTTTTTGTACCAATCATAGCACCACTAATAGTAACTTATAGGGCACCTTTCATTGTGCAGGATCCCAAAGAGGTTAGCAACTGTGTCTGCTGTTCCTTCATTAAAGAACTGTGCTTTTAATAAAAGAGCCATGTCTATATCAGAGGTACATTTTTATTTAGATATTCTGCCCTGTCTGTATCAGTAAGTAGGGAAGAAGGCCTGGATTTGATCTAGTCTGTCGCTGAGGGCGTAGCAGATGAAAAAAATAAAACACGACTTCTCGGGTGAGAGGAATAGGGAGGGAGAGAGAGAAAGGGAGAAGACAAGAAGAGAGGGAGAGCACAGAAGTGGGAGGACTGCCTTCCAAGACCTGATTCAAGACTTATTTCTATATTTTGCTCACTATTAAATACAGATCTTTTTCTTAAGCAGGGTCTAAAAATTCAACCCTACCTTTTCTAAGTCAACCACTCTAATCTGCTGGCCAGTTGGATGAGTGTTTAAACCCTTCAGAGTGAGCTGGGTGTTAAAAGAAGTCTGGTATTTTCTTGTATGAAGGGATAATCACTATGATATTTTACAAAAGGTAGGTTACATCAGTGGAGGTTACAGTGTTTTAATAGAAAAGGTGGGGTGAGCTATTGGAAAGGAAGAGAGCCAGGCTGTGCACCCTGGGTGGACAAAGGTGCACCAGAGGATCTCTGAGTGGGGGAACGATCACCCTCTGTGGTGATATGATATGACCCTTTGTCAGCACCTCGACAGAACCAGTGAATAAGAGGTAGATGTAGACCGTATTTAGTGACATATATTGACTGCAAACAAGCAGGAGTTCCTAGAAGGGACTTGCTCTCTGTTCCTTGATATGAAAAAAAAAAAAATCTGAGTCTATATTTCACGTCCCTGGATCTGCGGTCTGTGAGATGAGAATAGAAGACTTCATTCAGATGTTTATTCCTTTGGAGGGCAGGGGTAGGGAAATGCTGGTAGAATATTAAAGGTAGGCAGCATTAGAGCTGTATTAGTATTTCTTAAAATAGAAATTAGTTGACATTTTTAAATGAATAAAATAATTGAACACATTTTTGGTAAATATTAGTATTGTTTATTGAATTCTTTATTCAAGCATGCATAGTATTCAACTACTCAGAATTACTCTAACACCTCATAAAATTACTTGTTGAACACATTATTTGATGAAAAATTGTAAATTTATCAGGTAATGTATTCCTTAAGCACTATTCATCCAGCTATAATACAGATAAGAGATTTTTACAAAAACACTGGGCACTTTAGGATCCTTTTGAATTGAAGGACCTACATAAATATTGAGTTCTAGGGATAGAAGGGTTTACACCAGTCTAGCTCTATTGAAATTACAGCAGCTATACCCCTTCCTACTGATATAAATCCAGCTCAGGTTACAAGTATTGTACAGACATGTCGACTTTTATACTAATGAACACACTTACCATTTATCTATTCTTATGTTTCTGTCTAACTTTCTATAGGATACAAACTCTTCCTGCATCACTGAAATGCTGGCATCCATTGAAGTGAAAGGTAATTTCTGTTTAACAGGAGACAGAAACACAAAACAAATATTTAGGACAGGAAGTGAAGGAGAACTAATCTAGCTGAAATTCAAGGGGTTCCAAGCAGACAGAATAATATTTGCAGATGTGATTAAATTACTGGCTGTGAATGTTTTTTCCACATTTAATCCTGAATTTAGGACTATTTTTCTGAATCTTGTTGTATCATAAACTGTATCATCCACTAAGGGTAATATTATTGCAGATATATTTTATTCACCAGTGTTTGCTTTTGACTTTCTCATAAAGATATTAAAATCAATATATTTTTTAAGCACTGATGGGGGCTTATCATAATTAATACTTGTTCTCCATAGGACATAGCTGATCATCTAAACCTTATGCTATTGCTCTGTATTCCTGATGGATGATTACTCTTTAAGCCTTCATACCTTCTTTATTGAATGGAATACCAAAGCATGAAAAAGGAATGCCAAAACACTGTATTCATATAAATATTAATGCCGAAAATTCTCAAAGTCTTTGAAATCACAATATTACAAGTGAAGTGGAAATTTTCATCATGTCTAAAAGAGATATAGTGGCAGAAATAAAGAGTTGAACAATGTTAACACCTTACTTTTTTAAACTGGTCAGTTCTTGTATTCATTCAGCCACTGCAATTGTCCAAATTGTCCTGGAGGTCTCTCTTCACTCTCAGCCAGGACTAAGCTGCTGGTAAGATGATGCAGGTGAGCACTGGCACCATAAGAGAAGAGTGCCTCAGAGCCAGTTTATTTCTGGATCTCCTTGTCTGCATGGACATGAGACCAACCTGGAAATCACAATTTACAGGCTGTAAGTCCATTTGGGCTTTATTCTTACTGCTGAGTCTAGTAACGAAGTACATGTTCACCTCAAATTTCCAAGTTCCCTTCCTTTTATTGAAATTCTGGTGCTGGGAGAAGCTGACAGAAATTCCTCAGTATACAGTACCTTGGCAAGGTGGGACTTCTCCTGGATACATGCAAGCCACACCACCCACCATCCTGGCAAATGCTGCTCATTTCCCAGGATGACAAGGTTGAAGGGGCTGGAAGCAGTGCAGTGGCTGAGGCACAGGCAGGCAGCGCTTCCCCCAGGAACAGATTGTGTGGCTGGGGGCCTCTGTCCTCTCCTGGACCAGTTCCCACCAGCCCTTTCTGTCGCTGCAATCCTGCCACACACTTCACTGTGTACAATCGTGGAAAAAAGAATAAAATATCTTGCTGGTAGAGAAAAGTCATTGTGAAGAGTGGTGATGATCACTGGAAAAGTTTCTGGACCTGACAGGTTTTCAAACTTATGTTTAAACACCAATTCTACACCCCAATTCATGTCCTAACCTTCACTATTACTTGTTCCTTTTGAAGCAGTATAAAACAAAGAGAGGGAAAATAGAGTCTCTTAATAGAGTCTCTTTGCATCTGGGAAACACACCGATTGAAATATCATTGTGGGTAAGTCCGCTCTGCAGACACTAATTGATATTGTCTGAATTAAGTGGAAGTGCTTGTCAGAGAATCCTTTTAAACTGCTGACTTGTTTCCATATCCAGTATACTTAAAATTGGCATGGTGTTGGCTTCCCTCTTAGAAATCCTCATATTTTGATTTATGAATGTTTTCAAATTTTTAAGATTCTCAAAAATGTTATTTCACCTGTAAGTAGAGAGATAGCTTGTTTGGCTAACTGCCTTGAATGACTGTGTGCCAGGTAATGAATAATGCCATGTTCAATATTCTAAATTTGTGTTCCAAATTCTGAATTCCAAATGAGCTGCATGGAAGTATACTGATAAGTGGCTGATTTTTACTGCAAGGATTGTCTTATTTTAAACTTTAAATTTAGTTGCCTTACTTTACTCAAAGGATTTTTGAGTGGAATGGGATTTAAAGTGATAGTCCATAATATTCCTACATCTTTCTAAGTCTTAGATGATGCCAAAGCGAATAAAGGGATAAATCAGTGCAATCTTTTTCTGCAAAATAAAAGGACAAAACACATCTCTGTGTGTGTCTATCAAGAGTTAGGCCAAGAATGAATTTCCCCCAAGTACTGAAGTACCAAATCTGTTTAGATATTCTCCTGAGGTCAATCAACCTTATTTAATAAACACTATATTTTAAGTTTGGCACTTCATTTAATTGCATTATATTAAAAAATTGGGCAAAAACTCAAGTGGGGAACTCAGAGAAAGCATTTACCAGTGGTGGGTTCTGAGATACTGTACTATTTTCCAGTCTGGTATATAAGGAAGCATTGTGTTTGTTTTTCATTTACATAACCTCATGATAACTGCTGACTGTTTAACAAGCATGTTTGAAAATTGAGGTTAATAAAATCAACATTGACAAAGAGACAAAGGAATTAAGTCTTTTATTAGAAATTTGAAATTAATATGAACTAAATTTTATTTGAATATATAACTGAGGTCATCACTATGTAAAGAAATATGAAATGAAGATAGTTCACGTATTTTGTTGCTGCACATGCTATGGTGATTGTATATTGTTTTAAATTCTCTTTAATTAACACTTTCTGAGCGTAACTAGTGTCACATGTACAGATGTGGAAAACTACTAAAATGGTGCAGCAGATAAGCAAAATAACATCAAAAGTCCATTACAATTATCACTATATATTTTGCTCAGTATAATAACATGGAACAGATAATCATTATTTAGCTGCAACTATGTAGCTGCTTTAAGACTAATAAAATGCAAAATAAACCCAAGTTTCAATATCAAGAAAGTCATAGCAGCAGAATTGCTGTTAGTCATTCAAATATATACAGAGGTGTAGCTGTGGAAATGATTGACTACATTAATGGCCACTCCATATTGCGATTGCTCTTGATTTCACTTGTACAAATCTTTCAAGTTATCCAGGTTTATTAGCAAATTCTGATTTTCAGAGATATGCCTTTGTTCCTCTTGGTGCTGTTTTTGTCCTTTTTATCAGGATATTCTTCATCACCAGAGTAATCTCTGGAGAAGTATATTTGCTGACTTTTAATGTACGAAAAATGCCTATCATCTGGAACAATACGTGTTCAATGTATTTGATTGTCTAAACACCGTGTGAATTCATTTACATCTCCATAGTTTATGTGAGGAATGTTTCTATGTCAGGACAATAGAATATGATTTTCTCAGTCATAAACAGCAACAAAAAGTGCAAGTCAAAAGTGAAAAAGCACAATCACAGATCAGACTTAGCCCACCAGAAAAATAGTCATGTTTGTAAAAAGCTATTACTGAAATCTTTAAACAAGTCAGTTTGCTGCAGATTTGAGGGCCATAGGATGGAGGTACTCATCACAGCAATTTCACTGCAAAATGTAGGAAGCAGAAGGATTCCTGGAAGTCATTTGGTCACCAATCATCTTGACTCAAGACCAAAGTCAGACTAATTAGTAAAATTAGTGCCAGAAGACCACAGTCTTCAGTAAGACACGTAATCCCTTTTCATAATGCAGAATGAAACTGGATCCTGGGAAGACAATGAAATTTTTGTCATAAATTAGTATTCACTGAAAAAAAAAATTGAAATATGGCTTAGTGTTGATGTTCTGTTCCAAAAAGGTATCTATTGTGGAAAAAAAAGGATAGAATTTGGTAATTTTTTTTCTCAAAGATTTTTTAAAATTCAGATCTGCAAGACAGTATTATTTACATTTTATTTCTTATCTGCCGTGTTATTTTTTTCTTAAAAAGGGATAGACTTCCAAGTTTTCTTCTGTACAGTCCATCCTGTAGGTTAAAGCTCTTTCATATAAATGAGAAGTTCTTAAGGTGCTTCTATCACATTAAAAAAAAAAGCGTATATATATATATATATATCTCCAAGGTGTTTTTGAAACTTATGATCTTTTCACTTCCCCAGTGAAAAGCATATTGCACTCTAATAGCAGTAAATATTAAAAAAACTTCGGTGTTCTTTTCTTATCTATTTTCTTATCTCTTTCCTTATCTGTTTTTCCTTGTTTTTCATTGCTTTTATGTTATTCATCAAGATAAAGGAGAGCCCCAAAACTGTCTATTTCCCAAAAGTTTCTTTGTATAATTAATCTCTGTAGGAGAATTTCCTTTTTTAGTTCTTAACCTTTAAGAGTAGCTCGTGCCAAGATGGGCTCTGTGCATTATCTGAATCCTGCTGAATATGTTTGAAGTTCAGCCCTATGTTAACGATGTCCACAGAAGTCTTGGCATCATCTTCAAAGATGTGTACAGCCATATTTTAAAGGTATTTAGGCACCTAAGCATGTCTTTATCTCTAGTTTTAGGTGCCTAAACATGAATTTATCTGCTGCATTAGCTGATTAAAAAAATGTGTTTATATACAGTTTTAAAAATCTGGCCATAAATTTTCAGGTAACTCAAGAAATATTCAACCAAAACCAGAAAAGGTTCCAGGGGGAATACATCATTGTATGATGTGGGGAATTTGGTGGCTGCTTCTTCAGCATGAATTTGGGGCTAGCTTGCAAATCCAGCAATAATTCATGTGAACATTAGAATGTTTGTACTGGACATGATGAAACATCCATCTAGACTGTTGTCCCATGTCCAATTGTTGCCAGTAGTAAATAAGAAAACCCCCAAACCCAGCAAATAAACCCAGGGCAAGAAGAGAACAGTATTTTTCCTGGAATATCATGTTATTCTCATCATGGATTAGGGATTTCCGGAGAGAGAGGATGTCCATGTAACAGCACCTTAATATGCTGTCAGCACTTAGTGGTTGCAGTACAGCACTGGCCTGAGGTTAGCAAAAAAATATAGCCAGACCATCTCCAGAATCTTCTTTTGAAGAATAACAGCTATCTGTTATTCTATTACTGCTATTTAATTTACCTTTATGATTATTTTCCCAGTGTGCCTTACTTTGGATTCACTGAAACTCAATTGCATCAGCACAAAGATGCATGAGTACCTTCTTGTAGTCTTTGTCCACTGTCCAACCTCATTCTTTGTTTCCCCTCCTTTTTACTCAGAGATTAGCTCGTGTCTGTTCTGGTACAGAAATGAGACTTACTGACCCATGGTGTCAAGAGTGTCTCCTGGAGCTCTTTTTAGAAACTGAAGTCACATTTTCCTGTTCTCAAGCTGCAGTGCTGAGACTGAGCTGGAGCACAGCAGTGAGTATTAGACCAGAGTCCAGCAACATATTGAGATCTTTCCGAGCTCTTGAGTGAAGGGTTCTCGAGATTTAGTCTTGTAAATTGCAACCAAAAGGCTCTAAAACATCTTTAATTTATGCTCTCATTTGAGACAGTTCTTCTAGCTTGTCCTTTTCATCGAAAGAGGCAAGTGTTGGACTCCCTTTATGCTCCCCAAAGTGAACATTAATGCAAAGAATTGTCAGAGGTTTTCTAATTGAAAAAGTTTTATTTTCATTGAGCTTCTCTCTTGCACCTTTACCATCTATCAGCTCTACAAATTCCCTGGCAGCCTTCTGGGTTTTTTTATGGTCTAAAGATGGTTTTATTGTTAGCTTTTTATGCTGTTAGAAAGTTGTTCCTCAAATTCTTTTTTGGCCTGCCAATGTTTTTTTATTTATGGTTTGAATTTACTTACTGGTGTTTAGACTAGAAAGAATTTGCAGACAAGCTAAATGCCAAGGTTATCCATGAAAGTAGAAGAATTGGATCAGCTTAGGAGTTCACTTTTCTTATCTTGACAGTGGCTAACCCCAGATATTTCTGGAAAGAAAGGAGAGAGGAAAAGAAAAAAAGGAACAGGATGTTTTCAAATTACCTACTCTAGGACATTACAGTGGTTGAATTTTTCCCTGAAGCCCAGTATTTTATATCACTAATATTTTTAAAATCTAGTCCTTCTGTCATCCTGTAATCTAGCAGGAGTGAGTTCTACAATGTGTTTATCGTGGGAGAAAAAAACCCTTTTCTTTACCTTGAAACGACCAATTTCACTATTTTTTCTTTGTTTTGTACTATGAAAAAATAGATCAATCTATTCCTATTATTCATATAAATCTTTCTATTTTGGACTGTTTTGGGGGAAAGAGCTTGTATTTCAGAATAAAAAGAGAAGAAATTGGGTACAGTCAATGTATTTGATTTACTTGGGAGGGACTTCGACAAATTTGTGGGCAGAAGATTTATGAAATGAAAAGGTCCTGATTCTAGTGAATGGAAGAAGAACAGGAAAGTAGCCACAATAAACTTTGAAAAGTAAAATATTGCTAAGCTATGGTCAGGTAAATGCCTTGGGAAAGCTTTCTGTGAAGAAAAATTAAGTTCAGAAGAACTGCCCATTCATAAGAAAGGCAACATTAAAGTCACAGCAGTAAATGGCTGTGAAACAGAAGCAGTGCATAACCAGTATTGAAATCTTTAATGCAGTAAAAAAATGAAGAAAATGAGGGAAGG
>VWYP01009548.1:931678-958502 GCA_013400435.1 Pycnonotus jocosus | reverse complement strand
TTTATTTTTTTTTTTAACTTAAAAGGATTGGCTTCATCTTTACTATACCGTGAGATGAAGTTAGGCTCTTTCAAGAGCACACAGTAAAAGAACAGCAGTTCCTTCAAGTGAAGTCTGGTTGGACGTATAAAGAGAAGATTCTTCAGGATGGGAGTGGGGAAGCACTAGAACAGATGATGCTGTGAAATTGTCAATTCTTAGATATTTTGAAAACTTAGCTGGATGAATCTATATGAGCAACCTAAACTAAATTTTAAGTTAGCCTTGCTTGAGCAATGAGTTAGACTACCATTTGAAAACTTAGCTGGATGAATCTATATGAGCAACCTAAACTAAATTTTAAGTTAGCCTTGCTTGAGCAATGAGTTAGACTACCATTTGAAAACTTAGCTGGATGAATCTATATGAGCAACCTAAACTAAATTTTAAGTTAGCCTTGCTTGAGCAATGAGTTAGACTACCAGACCTCAAATGTGCCTTCCAACCTAACCTTTTCTCCTTTTTTGTGATGTTTTGTTTAATGTAAAATAAATATTTAAAGGCAGTGTTTGCAACTTGGAAGAGTTGATTTTAACAAAAGTTAAGTTGGAGAAGAGAGTGGGAGAGAAATTACGTCAGCCTCTTTAATAACTTGTTTTCTTATGCCTGGAGAGATTGAAGGGATTATGTGTGACTTCCAATGTTGATTTGTGTAATGAATTTGAATTTTATCCTATGATATACATTTGGAAGGTGTGCCACATTTGTTGTAGCGTTTTTAAATTTTTACAGTACAACACTCCTTTTGTTTGTTTGGGTTTGTTACTAATTACTACTGTATCTTTTTTAATACATGTCTGGAAGGGAGGGCACTAGAAGATGGAAGGTTGTTATTTAAACATCATTGTGTGTTTACCTGTTTGTTATGCCCTTTTCTTTTTCAGCAATATCCAGGTGTGAACCAGCTGTCCTCTTCCTTAGGAGGATTAAGTCTACAGCATTCTCAGCAGCCAGAAAGCTTGAGACCAGTAAACCTTACACATGATAGAAATATTTTACCGGTGTCTTCAGTCCCAGCACCTGTGCCTAACTTGAATTCTGATCTTAGGAAATTAAACTGCAGTCCAGAGTAAGTTTACTGTGTCCGGGACAGTGCCTTGTATTTTTTAGTGGGCAATAGTTATTTAAAATGTCAAAAAGCATCTAAACTGACTCCTAACTTTAAATCTTAGTGATAAGCTCCTAAAACCTCTTCTAACCGAAAATAAGCTTATCCTCTGGATCTTTACACAAATTTTGTAACTGTCCTGCCATCAGAATACGTTATATGCAGTGAGTGTAGCTAGCTTCTTAGTATTTTAATAATTGTTCTAGATTTCACCTTGTTTTATCCATTTAAAAAAAAAGTATTCTAATAAACACCTTAATGTTACACAATATGTTTCATAGAATATTTTGTAATATTGCATGGGATTTTTCCCTCAAAAGTATTATGACTATGTCTGAATACACATAACAATTTATAAGTATATTTTACTATGATAATTCTGCAATCACATATCCTTTTACCTCTAATAGCATTAAATAGATTACCAGCTATCCCAAGTCAAGTGCAGCTAAGTACAATGGAAAGTGCTATTCCCCGAAGATTTTATTTATAATTCCAAAATAAATATTCTTCATTGCCCTGAAGTGACTCAGCATCCTTATTGCTGTAGTGACAGTGCATGGTCCCACCAGAAAACTGAAATCAGAAAACTGAAGGCCTGGAAATCTTTCTTACATGTGGAACACTGGGCAGCATTGTTTGTGCTTTGGGCTTTTTTAGTGTCCCTTCATGTTACACAAAACAAAAGGGTTTGACTCTCTCAGTATTTGGGATCCTTTTCTTCTGTTTTTGTATATAAATATGACATTCTGAGAACTAGTTAAATACTCTATTGGTTCACTGGAAAAATCTTTATAAAGAACAGAAAAATACATAGTTTTCATTAAGTGTTGTATCTAAAGCAGTTCTGTCTCTTAATTGCAAGTTAGTTTTGTTATACTTGCATTGCTGAACTACTAAACTATGGAGCAAGGGAGTACTTTCATTTGTTTCTTTCTTTACAAAGCCTTTTTAAAATCTTTTTGCCTTTTTAAAATTCAGTCATCTTTGTAAAACATAGAATTTCTTAAATATCTAAGTTCTTTAAAATCAGGTATTAACACAATGTTTTCAACATCTTTTAGAATTCCATTTTTAACATAATGTTTCTATTTCCCTTGAGCTCATTTCGATGTACATTGACAAATATTCCACAGACACAGGCTTTGTTAAACAAAGCAAAGCTTCCTTTGGGTTTGTTGCTGCATCCCTTCAGGGACCTAACGGTAAAGTACCTTATTTTTTTGTATGTGTGTTTGTTTTATATATGCATTTGTTCTATTTGCATTCAAACAATAACATATAATGAGCTCTTAAGTCCCAAGTTTAACAGAAGTGCCAAAAAATTGTCTGTGACTTGAAAAGGACGAGAGCAAAAAAGCCTTGATATTACTACTTCATTGAAATTCATAAGGGAGAAGCCCTTCAAGTTTCTTTTTTTACTGTTGAAAATCTTTGCTTGCCTGTGGTTCTCTGAAGAATTGCCAGTCTGTGTGTTGGGCTTACAACTGTCAGATACATCTTGGAAAGGTGTTTACAGAGCTCCCCTGCAGAGAGGCGCTCACTTTGAATGTGTGACTGGCCTGATACTTGCTGTCAGTAGAACATAAGCACAGTATAAGATTGAAGCTATATTCATAATTGTTAAGCAACTCCTCTGAATCTAATTTATCGGCATTTATGTAAAAATGTGAATAACTGTCTGGTATAATTTATTTTTATTAAATGTGTGTTCTTTGTATAAGAACACACATTTTTTGCTGTCCGTCATATTTCATATTTTCACTCGAAAGTTGTCCTTTCATAATTCCTTTTGCCATAGTAGCTGCAATTTAAAGTAATTTCATTTAAGATCTTACTACATTTTTGATTTTGAGATTATATTAAGACAATAATTAAATGGGATTTTTTGGTATTAAGGGGGAGACTGTTTTTAATAGACTTCATAATTACTCTATGAAATTGAAGTAAACAGCTAAAAGGAAAGATGATAGAAAATGTAGTCTTACAAAGCTTTTATGAACTGTATTGCACAGAGATTTTTCCATAAAATATTTTACGTTCTTTTGTGACAGTTTTCCATTGTTTCTTTTTTAGCAATTACCAGTAATAACATCAAGCACAATAGTGAGATGCAGATCCTGCAGGACTTATATCAACCCTTTTGTTTCTTTCATTGATCAAAGGAGGTGGAAATGCAACCTGTGCTATAGAGTTAATGATGGTGAGTGACTGTAGCAGAAGATGCTTGCATTTATAGAATCTCTTCCAAGTATTTGCATTGTATCAGTCCATGGGATATTTTAGATTAATTTAAGGTTAAACTACAGTGACAATGTCCTTATGATCTAGAGTTTTTGAAAACATCTTAAGTCAGATGTGTTGTACTTTTCTTGAAGTAAAAGATTGTTTTGAAATCTTTGGGGAGATGAAGAAAATGTATTTATAATATGCTGATTACTTGTCTAATGAAGTCAGCTAATCCCACTGACTGCTGTTGCAATATGCAAATGGACACATGATAACAGCTACATTCCAGGCCAGAGGTTATGAGAAACGGTACAGATTGCTGCTTGTTGTGAAACGCTCTACTGGCATTGCTCTTTTATAGCTGGGGATCTGGTGTTTAAAATAAACCTTTCCAATAACTGGATTTTGATGTTAAAGATATGCTTGAGATATTTGAAATGTTCCCTTTTTTATGTATCTTTAATGTGAATTTTTTGTTGTTGCAATAATTGAAGTGTGTCCACATTACTTTGCATTTAGCTGTAATAATGGTTTTTATTTTCTGACAAAAATATAATCTGTATTTGGGGCGGATTTTTTTTTTTTTTAATAGTTCCTGAAGAATTTATGTATAATCCTCTGACACGGTCTTATGGAGAGCCTCACAAAAGGCCAGAGGTGCAAAATTCTACAGTGGAATTCATTGCTTCTTCAGACTATATGGTAAAAAAAAGTTTTCATAGTAACTATAATAGCAATTGTATATTAATATAATAGTGCTTGAAATCAGTGTCACACATTGATCCAGTGGTGTGTATTAATATTTCTGTGAAACTCCTCTTTAACACCAAGGAATAGTGAAATTCTTATTTTGACTTTTGGCTTATGTAAACAGTCAGAAGTTTTTCAGTTAAAAGTAATTCAGTGTGTGTTGTCATCCAGTGTAATTTAGTGTGGCACAGTCAGATTTGAGTCTGATGGAATGTGATTTCTGCCTTTCTCCCCCATTTTGAGGTGGTTTTGAAAGACCAGTAATAGGATAATGAGCAAATTAATTCAGCTTCAAATTTCTAGTTAGTAATTTTGAAGAAATGGTTCTTATTAGGAATCAGTTTACAATTGCTGGGGTGGTGGTCTTGTCTGCCTGGGAAAAGGCCTAGTTCATAATGACCTATTTTAGCAGCAGCAAAAATAAAGTGTTCTCTTGTGTGAATTGAAACATTGTGGCAGACATTTTACAGTGAATAAACAGAGCTTGTTACAAAGTTGGAGAAAGGGTGTAGGTGGAATGCTTTAATCCTAATGTTTTGGGGGTCACATTGTCCATGTGCTGAAAGAGCAATGGAATTTAAAAGATGGAAGTCTGTCTTTCATCATGTTTGAATTGACTGTTGGAAGGAGGGACTAAAATAACCTTCTTTTTTTTTCCTGAAGTATAACATTTTATGTTTATTACAAATGACAGTTATTAACCACTGGAGATTGTGGTTAAGTCTGTCTGTGTATTGCTTAGTAGATTACCTGTATTGCATAATGTATACCTTGCATTTTTCCAAGTATTCCATTTTCCTACTTCCCTTTCTAATGACTAATCACTTTTAATATTTCTTTGAATATGATTTTTGAGTGGCTTTATTTTTTTTTTTTACTTTGTAGCTTCGTCCTCCTCAGCCTGCGGTGTATTTATTTGTTTTAGATGTGTCTCATAATGCAGTGGAGGCTGGATATTTGACAATACTCTGCCAGTCATTGCTGGAAAACCTAGACAAGTAAGAGTATAAATAACCTTTTCAAATCAGCTACCATGTTGTTATGAAAATTTTGAAGGAAATTGTAAAGTGTCTAAACATTCTGTTCCTAAAGGGCAGAAGTTCCACTGCCTGGAATTTCTTCCCTGCATGTGTATCTGCATATAATTTAATTAATTACTTATCTGCAAGGAGTATTGAACTGTAGCTTCTAATGACATGGTGATTGTACAAAGATTTTTAAATTACATTCTTCCCCCCTGCCAAGACCAACACAAATAATAAATTACAGAAGTTAACTTATCTGGTTCTTGTGCTGAAAGGTCTGAGGTGCTGCAAACAGGAACACTGTGAGCACGAGTGGAAGACTGCCTAGGTGTATTGTGTTGTCAGTTTGGGGGTTTTTTTAGGTCACAGTTACCCTGTGCCAATTTCTGTGGTTTTATTTTTGCACTGGGACGGCATGTATGGGATTGTTCCTGGTGCATTTTGAGTGAAAGTTAATGAGCTTCACAGTGTTCATGCCTTTTGACAACTAATTCTGTGGAGGCCTTGCCTTGAAAATTCCTTTCTGCAAGTTTTTCTTGGCAAACTTGGTTTTCTCGTGAAGAAACCAACATACACATTAAAAAATCTTTGCTTCTATCTTTTAGTTCAGTCTTTCTTTGTTCAGTTTTTTTACAGCTATTTTGTCAACAGAATCTCGGAAGCGTGCTTAATTATTTTAGGAAAGTTCATAAAATCCCATGCAAAGTCCAAAGGAAAATCAGTGCATCCACCCCATTTATATACCTAGATGGTAACAACAATGTTTGCCTCTATGGCTCTTGGTCACTGTCATGGTTTTCAGCACTTCATAATGCTTTTTATATTTTACATGAGAAATCCCATGTAGTGTTTAATTTTGTATTTTGCTATACACTGAAATACAGTCCACATGAGAAATAACTACGTTGCATTGTAGAGACATTGGATTTTGGTTTAGAGCTGTAAGTACTCTTTAACTACATTAGTAGATGGGGGTTCTGAATTAGGAAAGAGCAGAATGCACTGTTTCCTACTAAAGAACTGAGAAAGCTGCCTTCTTTCATGTGTCAGTGTAATTTTTAAATGAACTTACTGACTTCTCTTGTGGAACAAAGCATCAATATATTAGTGAGTGCTTATCTGTTAACACTTGGTCTTATAAACTGTATCATTTACCTCAGCTTTTCAGAAAATGTTGAGGAAATATTGATTATACATTCATGTTTCAGATCTCCCTTCTTATGTTCTCCCTTCACTTCTTTACAAATGAGTTTCTGCTAACATCAGCAGGAGCCCTGAATATCTGTATGTCTTGAGAGAGAGATTTAGGCTTTAATAGTTCATTCTTTAATGTTTCAGGCTGCCTGGAGATTCAAGAACAAGAATAGGATTCATAACGTTTGACAGCACTGTTCAGTTTTACAACTTGCAAGAAGGTTTATCACAGCCTCAGATGCTTATTGTCTCAGATATTGATGGTAAGTAAAAAGAAAATGGAAGCTGAATTTTTGAGAACCTATTATTTATTTTTTTCTCAGAACAAAGGTTAGAATTTCTCAACTGTTTAGCATTAGGTCAATGTTATTGAATGAGAATACTTTTTTGAAAAATTGTCTTGCACTAACTACAGAGTAGGTGATGTTTAAAATGTGAAATTCAGTAGTTAATTTTGCTTTTAATCAGACAAGCTTCATACAGACTGTATTACTTTCTCTAACACATGTATATCTACATATAATTTACTTTCTTATCTGCAAGGAATATTTAGCTGTAACACTCTTTCATGGTGTTTGTAGCAGTGGGCAATGAAATGTTCTATTCCATTTTAATGTTATTTTTTCTTTAATAATTTTTGGTTTTTCTATTCTCTCCACAGATATTTTCCTACCTACACCAGATAGTTTACTTGTAAATCTCCATGAGAGCAAAGAGGTATGATTGCTCAAAAAATACAATTAAATATAAGGTGTTAAGTATTCAAAACAGATAGTCTTGTTAAACTTTGAATTCAAACAGGCTTCATAGTATGTAGTTCCCATGCTAATTTTTCATTATGGAAGTATTGCATGTTATTTTATTGATATATCATAGCTTTTAAAATTACAACTTTATATTCCTTAGTGTGTTAAAACTGAACTGAAATACTTGGTAGCAATTCTGCCACTTCAGTCACGGCAGTACAGCTTTTTAGAAACAGCAGAAAATCTCAAGCTTGCAGAATCTCATAAAACACCTTTCAATCTGCTCTGCAGCTGATAAAAGATCTATTGAATGCGTTACCAAATATGTTCACCAATACAAGAGAAACGCACAGTGCTTTGGGCCCTGCTCTTCAGGCTGCATTTAAACTGATGTCTCCAACGGGTGGTCGGATCTCTGTGTTTCAAACTCAGTTGCCGTCTTTGGGAGCGGGGCTTTTGCATTCCAGAGAGGATCCCAATCAAAGGTCAAGCACAAAGGTAAAAAACTTCCTTTACGACTCATTTCAAAAGACTAAACTGGCTATGTCTTTTTGACTTGCATAGTTCTGCAGATCAATCACTTGGTCTTCATTTTTAGCAATTAACTAAATTTTAATTATGCTTATGCATTTAAGAGCACTACTTTATACATGTGTGTGTGCTATTACTTGTTTTGAAGTGCATGAGCTGTCTTTGGCCTTTGGTCCATAATTTTTCTTGGCAAGCAAAAGAAGGTGCAAATACTTGTGACTCAGTTACTCAGATGCTGCTGAATATGTCTTTTGTTCCATGAAGTCTAAAAAGCGTGATTGTTGTCATAACTCCTCCCTGTATGATTTACTTACTGAAGGTGGTCCAGCATCTTGGTCCAGCAACAGACTTTTATAAGAAGTTGGCACTGGACTGCTCCGGCCAGCAGACTGCTGTGGATTTATTTCTCTTAAGTTCACAATATTCGGATCTAGCTTCTCTTGGTAAGGAGTACCTGGTTCCCACTTTCTGCTCTGTTGTCTCTCTTCAGAAGTACAGGCTACCTCAGGAATTCTTAAGTCATGTAAATATTTTAGCACTAATGTAATTGCGGCTCATGTTGCAAAGGAATTGACCTTGAAGTTGATGGAAGTAAAGAACAGAAGTATTACATCGATGGTATTAGACAATTCATTCTAGGATTTCAGCGTTTTAAATGAGAAGTATTCTCCTGCTCAAGAACAGGAAACAGAAACATGGCAAGGAATTAATGAAGTTTAATTATAGGAGTAGAACAGAGTTTTAATCTTTTGATAATTATCCAAGACTTGTCTCTGTACATACACTTAATTTTGCCTCTACACCATTAGGTATTTCTGGAAGCACTTCAATCTTAGCTGCCAAATGTAGGATGTTTCTTGAGTTTGGTGTATAATTAGGTCATTATGTGTTGGGGTGATTCATTTCTATCTTCACTGGCCTGGGTCTGGGACAGTTCTCATTGTCTTACTGATGTGGTGATATTGAAAAGATGAACATAGATGTGACTTGTGGAAGTCTGGGCACTATTTTTATGTCCTGATTTCATGTTACAGTTTTACTTCTTTCCTTCCTTCATAGCTTGTATGTCCAAGTATTCTGCTGGATGCATCTATTATTATCCGTCTTTCCATCGTAGCCATAATCCTGCTCAGGCTGAAAAGTTGCAAAAAGACCTGAAAAGATACCTTACAAGAAAGATTGGATTTGAAGCAGTCATGCGCATAAGATGTACAAAAGGTGTGTCTTCAATACTGATCTGGATGGAATGGTTGGTGTAAATGTCTTAGCAAACATTTTGAATATGCTTAGTCCTTAGCAACATTAAATTGAATGTTTTTCTTTCTTTGAAGAGTAAAAAACTAACCTTTATGTTAAATTAGCTTTTGGTATTTGGTGTTTTGTTTTTTAGTTCGTGGTACCATCTCACTGTAAGTTAACATGTTTAGTGTAAGGGCATCATTCACTTTGGACTGCTCAGAATTGAACATGAACTCTACAGGATCATGCTGAAATGTCTAATGATTCATGTAATTGGTTCTACATGATAAAATTTTTATTGTTTTCTTCAGCCTTAGGTTGAGGGCTGGGGTTTTAGTTGTTAGTGAGAGTTTTCCATACTGTTTTAACCTCACTCTGAATTATTTAATCTACTTGTAGGTCTTTCCATACACACTTTCCATGGGAATTTTTTTGTACGATCTACTGATTTACTGTCCCTTGCCAATGTCAATCCTGATGCTGGATTTGCAGTACAAATGTCCATAGAGGAAAGTCTGACTGACACATCTTTGGTTTGTTTTCAAACAGCTCTTTTGTATACTTCCAGTAAAGGTAAATAAATTCAAATTAATAGATCTGCTTTTTGTTTCTTTTTATGATGTAATGTTTACAAAGTTAGTTCCATAGCCTTTTGTTGTGCTCTGTACCCTAAAAGAATCTTGTTGGATCTAGTAAGCTAGTAAGCCTACTTTGCAGTTAATGACATAATGGAAATACTTGTAAACACTGTTCTGATGTGAAAATTTCATCTGCATCTGACATAGTGCTGATTCAGCAAGACTGTTTTATTTAAAAGTCTGGCCATTGTTGCAAGCAGTAACATATTTGGCAGGCACTTAGTCCAAATACACAGAAAACTGTGATGGATTGGAACAAGCTGCCATTACTACACTGGGTGAGCATAAAGAATCTTAGCTAATTTCTATGGTAGAAGATGCCACAAAATTTTAGGATGGATATCAATGTACTTCATTTATAGGATCAAAGACACTGATTGTGGATGTTGCTAGTTTGTGTTATCAGTTTGTGCTGCTTTAGAGTAAAATTTGAACAGATTGAGACAGGAATGGGAGTCAGTGTTTCAGCAATTTCTTGACTGGTCTGTTTTCTAGAATGGGTGCGTCTTAGATGGGAGGAGATATTGTCATGACTGAATTTGTTTGCTTCTACTAGGAGAGAACGCATAATGATTTCCACTAATTTCTCTTAGGTGAGCGTCGAATTCGAGTGCACACACTCTGCTTGCCTGTAGTGAGTTCCCTGTCTGATGTGTATGCAGGAGCAGATGTACAAGCAGTTGTGTGCCTCTTAGCAAACATGGGTGAGTACAGACCAGGAAGATTCACGTGTTTTTTGCATGTTCCTAATTTTGCCAGCTGTTTAAGTGAAGTGGTGAACAAAGCCTGGATATTATTAAAAACGGTTGGAGGGCAGCTCACTAAAGCCTGTGAGTGCAAAAGATGACAAAATCAAATTTGTGCTGAAACTGTGAACTGAAATACTCCTTGTTCTGAATACTTTGTTGACTTTAGTCTTTTAAAAGGAGCCTTCTTTGTTGGTTAGTGAAGGACAAAGAATCATAACACACATGGACTGAAAACTCTCATTTTTGTATCATCATTATCACTGTTGTCTACTCAAACTTTAGCATTCTAGGATTACTTAAGCAGTGTTTCAGTTTAGTGAGTTGCTGGAGACTAAAAGGGAATTTCTGATAACAGTGTGTCTGAGATACTAGTTTTCTGTCCTCTGTTGTTGCAGGGTTAAGGATTCTTACTTACCCCTTAATTGTGGGTCATAAGTAGCTGTTTCATATGGTCTTAAACCATTCTGTGATCTTCTCTTAAATGCACATTCAGTCCAGCAGGTGGCTTCCTCCAACGAAAGGATTTGTAGCCTTTGCTCATCAGCAGAGAAAGATGAAGCTGCATTTACACTAGTCGCAATTATGCCACTGAAGTAATGGAAGAAATTTCTTGTGTGAGGGGGAAAAAACCCCAAAATTAATTGCTGCAAATCTTATCTTGGAGGTTGGGTAATGGCATTTCAACAATAGCTGTTTGTATAAGGTTTATTAAATTTGTATTTAGACTTCACTATGTATGATTGCTTTAAAAATTTATTTTAATTCTCCAAGAGTACAAACCAGGGAGCCAAATTTAGCTACACTATATTTTTAAGCATTGTAAAAGTGAGTTTCTGTATGGACAGTCATCTAATCCACTCCTAAAACAGTTTAGGACCACAGATGTGGTTTGGGGAATTTTTTTAGTCTTAAAGCATAACCTGGAAGTGCAACTAAAATTTTCAAAATCCCTATTCATTCAAAAGACTGAGTGAGGCCATGTCTAGTAACTTGTTCCCTCCTTCTAACCCCCCAGCTGTGGATCGCTCCGTTTCATCCAGCCTTGCAGATGCAAGAGATGCCTTAGTCAATGCCGTGGTGGACTCCTTGGCAGCGTACATGTCAACTGCCTCAAATCTGCAGCAGTCCATGCTGATAGCACCAAATTCCCTCAAGCTCTTCCCACTCTATATTTTGGCTCTTCTCAAACAGGTATGTTAGTGGATTACTGTTTGGTGTTTAGTTCATTGTTCCGTTTGAGGAATTCTTCGGTTCTAGGTCAAACAATGTCTGCACTTCTCTAAAATTATGGAAATTGGATTACCATCCTTATGCTGACTGGACTTTATTGTAGAAGATGACTATAGTAGCTTATTTTAAATTGTTTAAGTCTGAACCATTTATTAGTTTACTTGATTTTGAATTTATGTTCTGTATTATATGACTTTGCAATGAAAATAAATATATAATTTACAATTAGTATTTCTCAGATTTTGACAGCTCATTAGTTTAGCCCACGAAGGTTGTTGAAAACTGTTTATAACTACATATTTGTTTTTATTTTATGAAGGAAAAAAAGTATTTTCAAATACATATTTTTTGTACTTCAAAGCTCCAAGAAGAAAAATGGGTTTCCATGGAGATACAGTGAAATTTTATTATAGAAACTGGAGTGATATAGTTTAAAGTTAATACAGAAGTAGTTACTACTTTTTAAAATTATTTTTTAAATAATATCTTTGGATTACTGAACATCATACTTAAACAGGAAAGCTTCCTACAGTGTTTTATCATGAATAAATCTCATTGCTTAAATGTTTTCATGTCTAACAGCTCTTGGTTCCATTATAATGAATAAACCTTTTTATAGGTCTTGTAAGAGATCTAAGCATTGTGATTTCTTTTCTTTGGCTTGGTGATTATTTCAGTCTCTTAATATACTCATTATGGTTTTTTGATGCTTGCATAACAAATGCAGTGAATGGTGGGGAATAAAGCAGGCCATTTTTTATCAAGATTTGTGTAAAAGACAGAAATAAAAGTGGCTGGGAAAAGTTGTTTAGGTTTATTACCTTTATAAACAATAATAAAACCTGGAATATAGAGAAAACAAAATCAAAATATTTGTGGCAGCCAAGAAAGAGTGATGTCTTTAGCTTTGTTGTAGAAGTGAATATGAACTTTGATTGTAGGAATGTTCTCCATTGAGCTAGAATATGATATTTACTCCATTGTAAATATTGATTCTCACAGCAATTATATACCAGCTGCTTCTACAGAAGATCTGAAAAATTCAGTGGGAGAGAGTTAAAAAATAAATTCTTTCCTATAAGTGTCTAGTTTTCCCTATAAAACATGAAAGTATATTTCCCTTCCAATGCTTTTCCTTAACATTGAATTCTTACTACTATAAATTCAGAGCTAACCTTGTGCACATATGCACCTTGCCTGAACTCTGCTTGTCTCGTGTCTTTCCTGTGATAGCTTGCATTGGTGAGTTTCACAGGCCAGTGTCACTTGTCAAGAATAAAAATGAGAAATGCTGGCCCAGCTGCATGCAAATTTTAGACAAACTGGGGGAGAAATTTATTCTCCTTCATCAGTAAGAAACGACTGGATCATGTTTTAAACATTTTGTTTAAGCTCTATGATGAAGATTCTACCAATAATACACATTTCTTTACAAAAGCTTTCCCACCTTTGCTTGACACTTTGAAAAGTCTGCAATGCACTCCTACATGTGACATGAAATACAGGATTTGAGTAGTAATGTTCTCTTGCAGAAAGCCTTCAGAACAGGCACAAGTACACGCCTGGATGATCGTGTCTATGCAATGTGCCAGATGAAGAGCCAGCCTCTTGTTCATTTGATGAAGATGATACATCCCAACTTGTACAGGATAGACAAGTTGACTGATGAGGTAATGTGTGAAGCCTGGTTGTAGCATTTTCTAGTTTTAATGTCCCATTAAACTTGGTGTTGTGCTGCAGTAGTTTTATATTGTTATTATAATACAAACGGAGCATTCCCCTAAGTTATAAAAGAAACAAGAAAAACATTATTTTCAAGTTTTGAGTTGCAAGTACATTAGTGTGGTATGAGCAGAACTGTGGTTTTACTTCATCTTGTTTCGATGCCCACAGTAATTCCGTAAATTTTTATTGGAAACATCTTCAGTGTGGTTTTATTGTTTAGAACTGTCTGTGGTAAAAGAGTGTAGTAGATCTGATGGATGATTCAGGGTTTTATATACAAAAATCAGATACAGTTGCCTGCAATAACAACCTTCCAGTGGTTTCTCAGACTGAAGTGGATAAAACAGAATTGTACTTCTGGACGGTTGTGACAGACAGAGAAAGTACAAAACCAGGTTTTATTATTTCATCTACAGATGTAGCCTATGAAATGGATGCATTTTTTTAATACTAAGAAGCAAGATGGGATTTTATTTAAGGTCAAAGTTAGTTATAATGGCAAAAATAAGGGGTTTTATAAGCAAGATTTTAGAGATTTTTTAGTCCCTAGTTTTGGAAAAGTAAATGTAGGAGTTTGTTTCTAAGTAATACAAGATTATATGGTAAACTGAATAGTTTCTTTGGTAGTGGTATTATATTGTTCAGCACAACTTCTGAGCTATTTGTAGTCTTAAAGTTTCTTTTAAAGTATTTAATAAACTCAAATAGATTAATCTAAACTCAGTGTTCTTCAGTGAAGTAACTCCTTTTATACTCTACCCCTACCAGTCTTTGAGGCCGACTGGCCTTGTGAAAGTTCTTTTTGTGGCACTTAAACGGAAACATTGTGTTGTGCAGTGTGCTTGTGCTTTAAAGAATCAGCAGTCTTTAGGAGATCCAGTTTTATTAGCAAAGGCTTTCAGATAAGTTATTTTGAGTACAATAATACAAAAGTAGGGCTTATTTTACCTACTGAAATGAATTGACAAACCTGATTTTAAATCATAACAGAATGCTAATCTGTCATTTAGTACTACTTCCATTTAAGGTATTTATGACAAAGGCTGCTCTTCAACGTCTTGTTTCTTTAAAAAATTCTGTGATATATTACAGAATTCCTTATAAATGTTTTTACTAGTTTTCTTTTCTCTTAACATTTGATTCATGAGAGTACTGAGTAAAGCCTAGAACTTCCCCAAGTGGAATTCAGTGGCTTGATTTTCATAACTATGTCTAAATCCTGAAAAGCTGCTAATCTATGGTGTTATTGTATGAAATTTTTAAAATAGTAATTTTTAATAATCTTTTACTACATAGGCATGTAGTTGTAGACTATTTTTCCCTTATTATTAGTCAGTAGACTGTTTTTCCCTGTATTATTTGCAGAATGCTCCAGAGATTCTTGAGCTATCTGGCCTGCTTTCGAATTGGAGGAGGAAGCAGCTTTAATCTGAAAATACTGGGGGGTTGTGTTCGTGGGGTTTTTTATTATTGGTTTTGTTTGTTTTATTGTTTGGGAGGAAGGCAGGGTATTTTTTTTAATAATGTTAGAGCAAACAGCCAGATTCTTTAATCAGATCAGTCGTAGGGCTCTGTGGACAAACCCAAGGATCACTTCAGGCAGGATGTTAAATCAGAGGACTTCCTGTTAATTGAATGCAATAATATACTGAACCCTTCCTTCTAGGGAGTAGAACTTTATGGTTTTCTGCTGTTGCAACATTTCTGGTGAAGCTGAATGCAATGGAAAAGAAACTGACGTTGCTTGTAGAAAACTTAAGTGTCAACTGTAGTAATTCTTTTGAGATGTTGACATCTGTAGCATCAAAAATGTTAAATAAACAGCTTAAATTAACTTCTATTATTTTGTTTTAGGTATTAAAGTAGCCTTTAGAATAAGTAACATTCTAGAACTGTTTGATGTACATAATCATTTTAGGCTTAACATAGTATTTTGTTAGATGGGAATCCTCAAAATTCTACTAGAGATTAGCAGTGTTTTTCCAGTTTTGTTTTTCCTTTAAAGGTAAAATGCTAGTGTTACTGAGTGTTGGGTTTTTGTTACAGAGTACAATACATGTAAATGACAGAGTTGTTCCTCAGCCACCTCTTCAGAAGTTGTCTGCAGAGAAGTTGACAAGAGAAGGAGCTTTTCTTATGGACTGTGGCTCAGTAAGTTAAAATTTTACACATTCTTTCTTAAAAAATTTCTTAAGGGGAAGAAAAAAACCCAAAAGTAGTGCCTGCTATGTTATTAAAACCAGTCAGCTCTCAGCAATAACAGTGTTGTGAATCAGCATTCCAGGTAACCTGACAGTAATGTGTGTTCCAGTGAAAAGCTTTCATATTTTTGATCTGAGAACTCTTTGAGGCTATAAAGATTGATTTTTTTCATGCAAGACTGGTCAAAATACACTAAGAGTTCACATCAAGGTGTTATTTATGGAATTAATGTATTTTTATTTTCCAGAATTTCTTTTAATGGCTACTAAATTGCATATACTAGAGGATTTAACAAAACACTTGATGCAGGAACATTCTCAGTTATGCACAGAGTGGGTTTATGATTTGTGGCCTGTGTTATCTAAGAGTTGCAAGTGAGAGGGAATTGGAGAGTGAAGAAAATCTGTAGATACAGTTTAAGGTATTTGTAGAAATTGCACTAAAATACACTCAATTGGATAAAGCAATATGCTACTCCAGTGGCAGTCTAGAAGGTGCTTTTAACCTTGAATCACGTCAGGGCTGAGTGTGAATGTAAAACTAGCTTTTGTCCCCAGGCCTCTGAAATAATTCCTATAATAATCTTTGATAATTGGTGCTTTACTACACTTGTTTAGACTGGGGAGCCAGTGTGCAGTAACCAAGAGTGGTGTGACTTCAAATAATTTGAGGGGTTTCATTTAAGGAGGTAACATGGGAAGTAACTGCATTAACTGTTCCATTATAAATGTGTCCTGCAACCAATGTGCGGATTATCTTACTTACTTATGAATATAGACATGTATGTAGGAATTGCAACTGGAACACTCAAGTGATTCGTTTGCATGGAAGTTACTATTCTGGTATTATTCCTGTTGCATCACCACTTGCCTGTTTCTCTAAAATGTAGGCTGGGCCTTTTCTAAAACTGATTTTGCCATCTTACAGATTTTTTACCTTTGGATTGGAAAAAACTGTGATAACAACTTCATAAAAGATGTCCTTGGATACCCGAACTATGCATCAGTGCCACAGAAAATGGTAGGGATTTTAATGAGCTGAGCTATATACTGCTTACACTTGGAATGTGCAGTTACTCTATTTATTTCTGCATTTTCAGTTTTTAATTATATATAACTATGCGTTAGTTTGAGGTTTTTTTCCTAGTTAGGTACCTTCTAACCTCTTGTCAGCTTCATAGGAGCCAGATAGGGGTTGTGAGATGTTTTCAAGGAAAGAATGTAAACATGTAAATTTCATCATTCATGAAATGCCAAACAGTTGCTCCATAACATAACTGCTTTTATTATTTTAATGGAAGTAATTCTTGCATTCACAAGAATAGGAGGTAAGTTCACAGGACGAATACAAAAATTATCTGTTCAGATGTGTTAATGATTAAGATTAGAGTTACTTCTTTGATAACATGGTTTTCAGAAGCCTTGTGTTCTCTGAACCTGGTGTAAGATACCAAATCTGTGGTATGACATGATAGGCCTGTAAGTAACGGGAAGAGTTACGTTTTGTTCAGCTTCCAAGCCTTGACTCAATGTTAAAAAGAGGAGCTTTTGGCTATTAGAACATCAGAGACCCTGGGATGTGTGTTTTGGTGAAGGGGTTTTTATATTATAACCAAAACTATAGTCTAGTGAGTGAAACAGAGCAGCAATTAAAGCGAAGTATCCTCTTCAGTGAGTAGTGATTCCATAATATCAACAATTGGCAGGTGAGGATGGACCCTTTTAAGACACTCTAGAAAATTCAGAATTAAATTGTTATATCCAAATAGTTTTAAAAAATTTTAGCGTAAAAACACATAGGTAGGTATTTTATGCTTACTTGGTTGCATAGTAGCAAGGAGGAAAGGAACAAGAACAGGTTTAGGGTGGTCAGCTGTAAGACTACCTTAAAACTGGACTGCTTGTTCGGTGTTTTGTATTTTGCATGTATTAGCAATTTAGAACTGTCCCCTATGACCAGCAGGTGGTATTAGTTACTAGAGTTTCCAGGAAGAACTTAGATAAAGGAAGGATGATAATTTTTTTCTAATGATTATATAGGATCTATTATAATATAAAAGAAACAAAAACTTACATAAAGTTATCTTTGCTTGTAAATTATGCCCTCATTCTACAAAGGTAGCAGTGGAACTACTTTAACTGAAGTAAATTCCTTTATGTCATATTGTCTTAAAGCATCATATTGGTTGAAGATGATGCTTCAACCAATATGAATTCAATTCAATTCAAACAGATTCAATTCAATTCAAACAGATTTTTTTCATTGGTTGAAGAGGTGATATATTTAGCTCAGTGAATTGCTCAACTCTTTTTAAGTCTATTTTTTTCAGCTTATTCCCTAACCAAACAGTCCAGTATCATCTTTCCGTTGATATTTACATAAAATCGAGATTCTGCTTCTTGTTTCTTCACTGATGCAAAGTTCAACATGTAGAATCTTGATTGACAGAAGATAGAGACAAGAAGACTGCAAAAGCAGCATTTTTAAATTAATACTTTGCTGTCTAAAATCTTTGCACTTAAAACACAGTCTAAGTTACAGATGTACTCCTTCCTAGATAGCAGTGCACCACAGAATATTATGAAGTACTGTCCTTTAAGCTGAAGAAAAACATCTATGTATGTAAATCCATGGTTGGTAATTTCTTAACAAAAAATGAGGCTTGAATTATGTTGCGACTTTCAGCATGTATTTTTTTAAATAGTTTCAATAATAAAAGGTGATGGTTTCTTTCAATTACCTTCAACCAGACACAGCTTCCTGAGGTGGATGCACCATCTTCAGAAAGGACACGATCTTTTATATCTTGGCTTAGAGATAGTAGACCTTTAAGTCCAGTTCTTCAAGTAATAAAGTAAGTATTTCTGTTATGTACTGAGTTGTCACTAGCAACTTGTATTTACAATTTCTAATTAAAATTGATGAAAAGTGAGTATATCTGTCTTGGAAGAAACTGAATAACATCACCTTCCCAGCTGATACAGTGCTATTTATAAAACCATCTAGTGACAAAGGTTATCTTTGAATCTAGTGCAAATTCAGTTGCTCATAGTTTTATTGGTAGGAATTAGTTGCATATTTTTATATTAGGAGTATACTAAACCACAGTGGATGTCCTTATGATCAGTGGTGTTAACCAGGTTAGTTTCTGGTATAGCTTTTGTAATTTCATTGGATGTATATAAAAACGATTCAAGTAAAGTTAGTAATCTGTAGATGGTTTAATAATTGAATGTATTTGTTACTGAGATTTACAGGACAGCAGCTGGTCTATGATAGGTGAGCCAACTTCAAGTTGGTTGAAGCCTTGAAGCCTTTTCAACTTATGACTTGCTTAAGGAGGTTTAAATTCTATAAATTATTATACTTGAGATTATGTTTTACTTGTAGAGTACTTGTTTTACCAAGCTGGATGAGACATCACTTTTTAAGAGAGTATGATGACTTGCTCAGAGAAATGATACCAAAATACAGGATTTGAGCTGTTGGCATTGTGGCTGCCGCTTGAGTTGAAAGAATTTCTGAGAGACCATAATGAGTAGGAGTGCTTTGCTGCATGCTGCACAACACTGAAACAGAGGACTGTGTCCCAGCAAATTTTTATAGGGGCGATAATTTCAGATACTAGGTCTTTGACATGTTTACCTTTTCTATTCTTTTGCCAAGTAAGTGAGTCTGGGGAAGGGATTGAGGTTGAGAGTACATGTAAGCAGAGATGTAATTTTCATGTTTTTTCATTGCCAGCAGCATATTTCTTTGCTTCAAAAAGAAAAGAATTTTTACATTTCCTTTTTTGTATTTCTACAAGGTGTTTCAAGTGCGGTATTTCACCTGCTTCTCTACCATTTTATATCCTTAAAAAGATGCTGTTGTTCGATAGTGTATTGCAAACTTAAAGGTTTTTTTCTAGACTTTAGAGTATTGGCAATTGCAATATCTTTGAACTAAACTTATGTTCCAAATGAAAAAGTACGCAATTTATTACAACTTACCCCTCTGTTTGAATTTGCAGTGGATTTTTGGCTCAAAGTTTGATTTTGCTCAATACCTTCCTTCTTGTTTCAGAGATGAGACCCCTGCCAAAACAGATTTTTTTCAACATTTAATTGAGGATCGGACAGAAGCAGCTTTCTCGTATTATGAATTCCTACTTAATATTCAACAGCAGATTTGTAAGTGACCAAGGAATAGGTAGAGGAAAAAGTCTGACTTCTGACAGAAGCATGGGCCAAGAGAAGCATATGGGAAGTTACAGAAGTGGATGCTTGTTCTTCACAATACACAGTGACCAGCACTGTTTTGGAAGCTTTACAGCTAAAGGAGTATACATTTCCAAAAGAATTTTGCAGATTTCCTTCAGTCTAAAAGTGCTACGAGTGATGAAGCTGTTTCACTAGTAAACATAAAAATTGGTTTGTACACGTTTCCAGTTGTGCAGCGGTATGGTGCTCTGTTTATTGCAAGCTGGTGAATTTATGTAGCTATGTGGGATGATATTTCTTAACAAAATGTATAATTAGGTAAAGCCTTTTTTCTTACATTTGTTACAGTAGCCCTTCCAGATCCAAATCCTTAACAGAGATGTCAAAGGGCATGTATGTCGGTTGTTTATATCAATTTCTTTTTAATAGGAATGGTTCATATTTGCTAAAGACTTCAGCAAATTCCCTGTGAAAGTTGTAGAGTTTCAGTAAAGTAAATCAATTGTAGAAATAAAATATATAATGTACATAGGTATTACATTTGTAAAGAAAATGTAAAAAATGTAACTAAAAAAAAAGACCTAGCTCATTGTGCAGAATTGTTGAATGCTTGATGATGATGAATTGTTTTGTCCCAAGCTAGACAATGAAGTTGACTATTAAAACATGATAAAAAAGTATCAATGTAGAAGGAATACAGCTGCTGCTTCTGTTAATTTTAGGTGAATTTATTTATGATTGGCTTACTAATTAAAATATTTTGCTTTATTATGTGGTTTTATGTTTATGCAACTACAATTTTTTTCCACCTAAACTCTTACTGAACTGAATATTGAAGAAAACATGTTTACCACCTTATTTCACAGACATGTGGAAGGGAGGAGAAAACACCACATAATCTGAAATGAGTTTTGATACAGAGTTCCTAAATCCCTTCTTATATATTATCTTGAAGAAGACATATCTGTTAACCTGGTTTTGCATTTTGTAACTACTGTAGTCTTGGTCCAGGTTTCTGTAACTTGTGTTGTCTGCTATTTAGAGTAAGCACGGGTGATCACTCACACGAGATTTGAATTCTGTTGTGATCTAAAGAAAAACAAGAACAAATGTAAAAGTCAATAACATCAGTGAAAGTAAAGGCTTTAAACCGACAAAATTCAAAATGTAATCACACTTGCATATTTCAGAAACTTTGTTCTTACTAATGATTTGGTAACTCAAGGGTTTGGGCTTTTTGATAGATTTATGACAGATTTTTTCAGTTAAGTTGGGATGGTTTTCTTTGGCCTTTTTTCTTAGAGACACATTAGAATTAATTCATAAAACACAATCAGTCATACATAGTTTCCTTAACTTTGTTTATCTGTTTGGTTTAATGAAATATGACTACAATGGAATAATTAGGTACAAAGAAGTAAATTATGATTAGTATGATTACATTTTAATTTAATGTAGCCTTGAAAATGCTAACATTGTATTTTAACTGCTATAGCCCCTGAATCAAATAGTCAAGGAGAAAATGTACTAGCTATTGTTTGCAAATGCTTTAAAAGCTACAACAGTTAAATTGCTCAAGTAGCGTTACTCTGCATGTTAGCACAAACTCATTGTTTGGAGAAGACACCTTATATTTGTGTGTTGTCCTTAACTAAATGTGTTTAAGTTACCCAAAGAATTACATAAGAGAAACTTTCCATTTAGCAAATTAATTTATCATGTAATAAACATCTGAAGCAATGCTGAATGTTGTCCCGAAATAAGACCTTCAGGATTTCAGTGCTTGTTTGTAAAGTAATGTGCATTGGGTGAAAGCTAAGTGCTGCTGAAGAGTGGGGCATCTTAAAAATCATTGGTATTTGCAAAGATGAGAAGAGCATGTTAACATTTCAGATGCTCCATGAATATGCTTCTGATTTGTGAATTTAGTATGGATATCTGGGAACACATTATGCCGTGATTAATTGCAACATATTCTGTAAAATAATTTCTTAAAGCTTTATTCTTCTAGTATAGTTTTTGTATATAAAAAATTATGAAAAGTACATCTTTAGAGCTGTTTGTTCAGTAAAATTATTACACAGCACAGAGAATATAGTTATTTTTTTATTAATTATAGAGCACATCTCCATTCTGATTGATCTTTGGTTTAAATTTTCAAAAGACAGTCTCATGGAAATATCTTGAATTTGAAACATCTCAGGATTCAGGGTACTGACATTAGATAATAGAGTATCTGTAGGCATGGCAAGAATATCTCTCTGAGAAGGACCTGGGGGTCCTGGTGGAGAACAATCATGAGCCATCAGTGCCCTTGTGGCCAAGAAGGCCCTTGGCACCCTGGGGTGCATTAGAAAAGCATTGCCAGCTGGTCAAGGGATGTGATCCTGCCCCTCTGCTCAGCCCTGGTGAGGCACATCTGGAGTGCTGTGTCCAGCTCTGGGCTCCTCAGCACAGGAGGGACTTGGAGCTCCTGGAGTGGGTCCAGCAGAGGCCACAAAGGCAATGAGGGGACTGGAGCATCTCTTACGAGGAAAGGCTGAGGGAGCTGGGTCTGTTCAGCCTTGAGAGGAGACAACAGAGAGGAGACCTCTGTGTTTATAAGCATCTGAAGGGAGGGTGTCAAGGGGATGGAGCCAGGCTCTGCTCATGATGCCAGCAATAGGACCAAAGGCAATGGGCAGAAACCAATGCACAGGAAGTTCCACCTGAACATGAGGAAGAACTTTTTTACTGTGCAGGTGACTGAGCACTGGAACAGATTTCCCAGAGAGGCTGTGGAGTCTCCCTCACTGGAGATAATTCAAAAGCCATCTGGATGCAATCTTGTGCAATGTACCTTGGGAGAAGCCTGCTTGAGCAGTGGTGTCAGACCAGATAAGCCCTGGTCCCTTCCAACTCTAAGCACTCTGTGATTCTGTGATCTAAAAGGCAGTTTCTCTTACAATGGCTTGGATCATGCTACTGTAGCAGAAGCTACAGATTAAAGATTAATCTCACCAAGAGAAGTACTGTGAAACTCAACAAGTTTATTGCCTACTTAAGGAAGGTTTGGGAGAAGAGATAAAAGACATACTTTCATATCTGCTTAAATAAAGTGCTGAACTGTACAAAGTAGCTCTCCAGCCGTTTTAGGGATTGAATGTTTCCTTAAGTATCTTCCATACTGCATAATATAAATCATGTCTGTTTCACTAGAAATTTAAGGTTTACCAGCCCCAGCTAAGTAAGTGTTTGGGTGATCAGTTCAAATGTTCAATCTTTTAAGTACTGGCAGGGAGGATCCCTTTCATGTCTTTGTTCTGCATGCAATATCTTGTACCTCTTTTAAAAAGGAAGTAGTATGGAAGTTCTTGTGCGATAAATTAGAGCCCCTGAAGCTCTTACAATGGTAGGACATGTGCTGCAGCTCCCTGAGAAGTGTTATTGAACTCAATTCTTTATTTTGTTCTTAAGCTTATTAGGAATAAACATATTTATTAATCTTGGTGTAGAGCTTCTCATGGCAGTGAGGGAAAGATGACTGGGGTAGGTAATTTTGTTTTGCCTTTACTTTCTGTAAATTTTGTCAGATACTGAAAAGATAGTTTTGTCATGGCTGGTGTTTGTAAAAAGCCAAAATCAGTTGTTAGGAATCCTGAGAGTCAAGAGCTCTTCAATAATTTTAACTGTTGAGTCAAGTTTTTTCACACCAAGTAGATTCTAAGAATTTTAAGATGAAGTTTCAAGGTATGGGACACAAGTGGATAAATGAGGAAGTAATTACAACCTCAGTCACTGACTTCTGCAGTTAAAAGTTTTGGACTGTATTTGTCTCTGCAGGCAGGATGTAACCCTGCAGAAATTCAGTAGCCAGTGCAGGCAGCAGGGAGTCTGAGGCTTAGCTGGCAATGAGTTTATGCAATACCCCAAATATGTGTCTGTTACTATGTAAAAATAACCTAAATGATATTTTGTTTAAAAGCAGTTTTTCATATTTTAATACATGTTAAAATTGTATATGGTATTTTCTGGTAGTTCAGTTCTAAAAAACTGTGAGAAGGTTTTACATACCCTATTGCATCTCAGATCTTCATAAAGGAGGTAGAATAAAATTAGAATCACAGATACTTCCAATTTTTAGCATACCAGGATCTTTGGTGGACTTGTGTTGGGAATTTTAAAAGGAATGGGCAAACTGTAATGATTTATTGATGCAATTTTTACCTCTCAGCCTCTAGAATTAAAAAAAAAACAATTTCTAGCAGTCTTGCATGTCTTTACTTAAACTGATGTTACATTATATTCAAATTCAGGAATCTGGAAAAGTGTGGCTACAACTTTTGCAAATAACTGGGATTCAAGTCTCTTTTGAGAACATTTTCCTCACAAGATACTGATGATTCCTGTCTATGGAAAAATCTTGATACACTCCACTTTTTGGAGTGTATCAAGAGAATTCTCACATGATTAGCATAATGTAAAAGATTATTACAACAACAGTGATAATTCAAATAACTACATAATAGCTCTTTCTTCATTTTATGCTTTAATCCACTTGCATAGCCTTTGATGTCTTTTCCTTTACAGTTTTGATAATGAGGAAAAAATAAATATTACACAGTTTCTTCTTGCTTTCCTTTGGCTGACCTTAGCAAAGGGAGCTGCCTAATTAGGAGTACCAGTCAGGCACAGGATTGTAGTCTGTGCACACTTCTACAGAAGATAAATAGGGAAGGTGGCAGAACTAGAAGTATTTCACAGCTTTGTTTGTTTGTTTGTTTGTTGAAAAGGAGAAAGGATTAAAATTTCATTTCCTTGCACCTGATTACCTTTATGATTTTCTGGTTTATATTTACTTAAAGCTATGTATGAGGCTTTTATTTGATTTTTTCAGAAGTTAAGAGAACCCTACCCTAGAGGCATCATCAAATACAGATCTCCAATTACGCCCTTAATCGTGCTACCTTTAAAAGAAAAGTGTCAATTTTACAAAGGTCAGGAGTGTTGGAAGGAAGTACTGTTTGGTTAGCAAGCAGCACAATATTCCTTTTATCAATGTGAGTAGAAAGTCTCCACTTGCAAGACGTTGAGGCCTTGGGGAATTCCTGAGTTAAGTTTATTGGCATAAGAATGCTCAAGTATGAGAAAGAGTTGGTGATAATTAGCCATCTTGGTAATCTGCTAACCATAGGAAATGTTATTCTCATATTGTTTAAAAATATGTTTTAAAAATTAACAAATTATTTAATGTTAGCTCATCCTTTGGGTGGGGGAAGTAATATTTAGGAAAATTCTTTCTTCTGTTAATAACTTCTGCAGATAAAATGCTTTCAAAAAGTTCTGCAGGCTTTACGCTTCTATGAATACAAAATACTACTAAAAATTACCTGATGATGAAGGGAAAAAAAGCCTCTAGCTAAGGAATTCTTTCTGCTCTTTTCCTTTTGGCAGCAGAATATGATGCCTTTATTATCTGAAGTAAAGCTTAGGAGAGGCCAGAAGTAAAACTGGGATCACTGGTGTATGTTCTGATGTCCTCATCCAGCTTACTGAGCACGTGCAGAGCTTCTGAAAGATTGGTGCTTTCCTGTCCAGATGATCACGTTTAGGCATTTCGTACAATCTGGCTGTATTTCACCGTGCCTTATATGTTCATTCACAATAAAAAGCCATTTGCAAATTTTCCCTTTTCCCTCATCCAAGCTATTATTTGGAATTATCAAAACCATGTACCAGAGGGTAATTTATTCTTGGAGAGCAACCACGAAATCTTTCAGCCTTCCAAATATGTTTTGAAACTTTTTAAATTCCTGAAAGAAGCGTGGAAACTGCCCGTGCATCGCAGACTCTGGCATCTCCAGCAGTGCGACTGGATTGGTTCTGCAGGAGGAACGCAGCCTTGGGAAAAGCAGCGTGTGAGGGATCTGTCAGCTGCCCCAGCACTGTCAGGCTGCTGCTGGATCATCGAGCAGCGCTGCCCATCCACCTGCTCCAGCATCCTGTCTCCTTTAAGAGTGATTGGTATCCGATGGTCAGGGTGAAACATGAGTATTTTATCATGTGTAAATTGTCCTACCCTGAGGTGCATCTCTGCCTTAGGTATTTAGAGATCAGCAGTAAAACCCTGTCAGCATTTTTGCTTATCAGAGTAACTGAGTGTCATTGACCTTAGACTGAATAATTTCTTCTAATGGATGGTTTTGCAATATAATTATCTGTGGAGAAAAGTATAATTTTTCCTTCTTTTTGAAAGATTTCAAATATTCTGTAGGTTCCTGAACTGGGGACAACAGGATTTGTTGCCTTTGGGAGTCACTGCCTGCTAAGAGTGCAACTGCTCTTCTACTCTTTCCTGGGATCACATTCATTTTAATAGATCACAGTGACCCTGAAATGTGAGTGGATGTCTACATGACCTAAGGTCTAAGGTGCTGGAGGTTTCCATTCCAGAGCTCAGAAGATGAACACAAGTGGGGTCTTATCTAGTCCCCTGGAGCCATCAAGTGTACAGTTGCGGAGGTTTTCCGTTACGCATTTCCATTGGCACTTTTAGTTCTACAACAGCCCATTTTCTAAGATCCTTTTCTCACCATCAGGGAAGGTTTTGTTTTGTGCAGTATTGCTTTGGAGGAATATCATCAAGGGCAGAGAAAGCAGAGGAATACAACAAAGCTTCCCCATATGTTTCACTGATGGAGTGCCGAGGATCTGATGTGCTTCGGCAGTTTGAACTGAACATGAAAACCTGTGTTTGTGGGCATGGAGGTGATACCCAACGAATGACTCAATAGGAAAATGTTAAGCCTTGCTAATTGCTCTAGTACTGTAAACAAAACTCTCACGTAAACTAACTGCAAGAGCGTCTTCCGTTGCTTTGCTGTTCATTTATTTCTGTGGTACCTGAATGTGTTTATTTCACTGAAACCCAGGAGCAGCGATAGTTCCATTCCTCAAAAAAAAAATGGCAATACTCAGCGACAGAGGAGCCAAGTGTTCTGGCAAGACGGATATTAATGGCTGTTTTAATATTTTTATATAGAAAACCTGTTTCAATTACAAGAAGAACGAGGCGGAGGAGGGGTGCCAGCACCTGTAACCAAAGGGCGGTGAGTTGGGCACGGCGGGGCGAGAGCAGCCCGAGCCGCGGGACGGAGGGAGCGGCACAGCCCGGCCCGGCCCCTCGGGCGGCGGGCGGGAAGGGGCCGAGGGAAGGCGCGCACACCGCCCCGGCCGCC
>VWYP01009548.1:839066-931478 GCA_013400435.1 Pycnonotus jocosus | reverse complement strand
CAGGCTGCGGGGTTCCGCCGCTGCCCTCGCTCGCCCCGGGCCGTGCCCGCGGGGCGCGGTGACTCACGGGCGGAGGAGCGGCAGCGCCGGCCGGGCCGGGGGCTGTGCCCGGGTGACTCACGGGCTGCTCTGTGAACAGACAGGAGTAGAAACGGCAGTGCAAAAAAAAAAAAGTTTCGCTTGCGGGCTGTCGTGCTGCTGCTGCTGCCCTGTACGTGAAGTGCCTCTGAGCTTCTCCAGGCTTTCAGAAGTCCCAGGGATTCTGTGATTACCAACAATAAAGGCAAACGTGAACGCACAATGAATTTAAAGATTTGCTGGCACGTATGACAGTGTGATATTAAGAGTCCTGAGCGACTCCTAATTGCTGGGAGAGGAGGTAGCTTAATCCTTTTAAAAATGTTCCTAGTAATAGAGATATGCCATGTCTATGCTTGGAAATATTGCTGTGATGGAACACGACGAAATCCCGTCCCTGTGTCCGGGCCTCCCATATAGCAAGGAAGTTGCTGGGGTGTGTGGTGACATCCCAGAAGGAAGTAAAGTCCAGGGCGATCTGGCACTTGTTACTGAGCAGCTTCCACAACCCATGTCTCGAAACCAGCAGTGGGTGGAGTTGAGTTGTACGAAATGAACTTCCTACTTTTTCCCAATGTTTTTTTTCTCAAACGGTTCAAAAAGCTTATTACAAAATTCCATTGCATTAATTTGCCCTGCATCCCTTAATGTGAATAGCCCTTCTTTGCTTTCTATGCCTGTATATGAGGACATCTAAGTAGGAAATTTAAGATAAATATTGACTTAGCCTCCTTAATCTTCTGAGGTTTTAGTGGGGCGTGCTTGCATCGCACTGAGAGGGTTCACACTGTCACACAATGACACCACCAATTCAGTTTGCCACCTCTAACTTCTCCAGGGTACTGCTTTGCAGACAAGCTTCATCCTTTTCTAGGGCTCTAAATCGAGACTGAAGGCTGATAAAGCTTTAAGAAGAGACACCAAAAATGAGAGAAGGAGGAGGTGGAGGAGGAAAAGCTCTTACTTTGGCAGCACTGTCATAATAAGAAAGAGCAAAAAAATGATCGTGTCTGTTACTTTGTGGGATGGAACGACAGTCATATGCATTGGGAATTAAATTCTTGTACCAAATAGGTGAAGCAGAGAGATGTTGTAATGTTGAGGCAGAATCTAATTAGGAAAAGCGTTTAATACAAGATTTGGTTTATTTAATAAGTGGAAATTTTTAGAATAAATGAATATACAATACTTTTTATGGGCTCTGCAGTTCATTTCATGCTGTGTTTGGTGATGGGAATTGGTCTGCCTGTATGCCTTTCGGGGCCTTGACTGGAGTTTGCACTCGTAAAGGTGGAGGTGGTACTTCAGTGGCCACACAAAGGTTGTAGGATGTGCACTTGGTCATCACATACTGCAAGTTACTCAGGTGTTGATGGGCACAGTATGTATATGTGCTGTGGTTTTGACTAGTAAATATACCGCTGTGGAGTTAAATGAGCCATTATTGTTAATTTGCTGTAATTTTTTTCAGGATTACAGCAGGGATTGTGGTCCAAAAGAGCTATATCCTTAATCATTAGCTTCTCAGTTCAACTTTTAAACAAGAACTACAGCTCTTCCTATAGCTGTCATTAGCTGCTTTGCCTTTCAGAGTAATGCTTATACAAATTCTGCATTTTATAAAATTCAGGTTTGTGTTAGGTGGGTCTTTCTGTATTTAAATTGGTTAGTTCTTAGACAGACTGTAGCTGCCTGGGATGTCCTGGGATTGCTGCTTTGACAAGAATGTGTTAGAAATCCAGACAGCAGGCTATGTGCAAAAGAGAAAAGAGGTTAGCAGCATAGGCAGGTTTTCAAACCAATGGAAGCATATTATATTGTATTCTTTGGACAGGCATTCTTATTACATATAATTTCATTCCCCAAAGGCTGCAGTTCATTTTGCTACAGTCTCAGATTTGTAATTCTGAAGTTATTTTCTATGTGGTAAAACCTAAAGGATGCCAGCTCTTTTGCTTCCTCTTGACTTGCATGTTTTAACTCCTACAGCTCACGCTGGAAGAAATGCTTGCACTGCTCTCCATGAGGAACGTCTCCTCTCACCATATCTCAGTGGAGAATGCATTTGTTAACACAGAATAAAAGCTTTAAACTGCTGGAGATTTGGGTGGTTTTTTTTAATTCATAGACCTTCTAACCCAGGAAACATTGAAGGACTGGATTTTTTATTTGTTTTTTCAGATAGTCCTGGTTAGTTTCTCTATAGTGCTGAATCCTACTGGTCTAAAATAGTGTTTCTTTTTACAGCCATTCATGTAAGTGAGATTTCTAGTGTGGTCGGTACTGTGGAGATCTCTACCAGCATGCCTACATTGCTTAGGATGGATGGCAACCATGGAACATGCAGAAGTCTGGGTTACACGGTTTTTGTTAGCTTAAAACCACGTTCCTTTGCAGTCACACAGCCCTGCGTCTTGCTAAAACTGTTTCTATCCTGTGTGAAGGTGCGGGAATAGTGACAATAGTGACAAGCTCTGCAAAAGGCGGGGCTTGCTTTGAACAAGTATTAGTGAGGGGAGTAAAATAGGAAAACTTGAATTGTTTTCAAAATATAAGTTTATTTAGTGTCATTAATTCAGAATGCATTCCATTTCTATGTGCAAAATTCTCTTAAAACTGTGCTTCTGGAATGCAAGGGGAAAGATCGTGTGTAAGCTGGCAAGAGCAAATTGCAAAGGCTTCTGTGAAAAACATTATGGATTTATTTTCTTCCTTGATTGGGATATTGCATATGCTTGTTGCTGAGGGGAATTTTCTTCCTAGCTGCAAACTGCAGCCAGTAGGAGAGTCATTGGGTTTATCTGCAGAAAGCAGAGTAGTGAGGGTTTTATTTTGGGGCTTTTTTTTTTTTGGTCAGTTCCCAATGTCATCCATATCTGTCAAAAATATTTCTTTCATTGCTTTCAGCTGATAAGTTTTTGACTACCCAGTTCCTCAGACTGGTTTGAAATTTTCTCCTGTCCTTCCTGTTAGTTTTTATAATAATTCTTACTCTCAAATTACCACAATTCTCCTAGCATTACACCTACCCATTTTGTCCTTCAGATTTATACAGTCGTATAAGCAAGGATAATTCCATGGAGGTTTGTAATTTTGTCTCTTTCTCTTCTGCATATGATCTGCTGCCGGGATTTCTAAGATATTCTGACAAACAGCAAGCCCAGAACATCCCAGGCAGCTACAGAGAAGCAGATTGCCATTGAATGTCTTATGCAGCCAAATATTTTGCATAAATGTGGTTTAAGTCCCCACTTTTTATTTTCAACCCACTCAAGTCCTTTGGAAATTCATGTCTAATTGTGGCCAAGAATTGAATGTAATTTATAGCCGCTGGGTGTGTTTTCCCTTGTCTTTCCTTCCCTTTGAAACTTTGCGCAACAAATGTTAGCTTGTGGATCCAAATCTTCTTTTGTAAACAGAAACCTCCTGCTTATACTGGCATATATCAACAAAAATACACAAACTGCTGAACTGTTTGTTTGTGGAAGTACTGTTCACTCTTTCAGATACTAATTTCTAAATGCCTTATAAAAACCTATTTAGAAGATCTCTGGTGCTTCTGCTGCAAAAATTTTTCCTGTCTCAGCAAGTTTATTTTTTTGACTTTGCTACTGTGTCTGTGCCAGAGTAACAGGGCGGCATTGGGAACGGCTGGTAGTCATTTGCTGTTGTCTCTTCTCATCTGGCAGCTGGGAGATGGCTCTATTTTCCCTGATAAATACACTTTTGGGGAGAGATGTTATATATGGCACAGAAATTAATCTCTCATTGTATTTCTGCAGATACTCCTGTGGACTATTTTTTCTGTGTCTTCTCTCTCCAGGACAGATGCTGTAGTAACTTAGTGGGCTGTGAGATAGTCTTGTATGTGCACATACAATTACCTGCAAGACACTCATTGCCTTAGAGGTTTGGGAAATTTCTAATAACCAGCCTCACTCAGGGTGTGAAACTCGCATCAACAGTGAGACTTCAGATTCTTGGTGTTGTTTTCCAGTGGGGCAGTTGACAGAAAAGCAGCTAATTGAGATGTGTAGATCAAATCAGCTTTTCTTGCATGATGTGTTGCTTTTTGCCTACTCTGAGTGTCAGCAGATGCATGTCTTCGGTGGTTGTGTGAATATGGCAATTCCTAAGGAAAGGAAATGAAAACCAGCTCCTGCAAGGCTGGAAAGAGTGTGGTCATTCTCTTCAGCATCGTAAGCCAAAGGAAGTTAGGGCTTTTGTGTGCTAAGTCAAGGCTGTGTGGTACTGCAGGAAATGTAAAGAAAACTGAAATGCTGGTCTAACATTATTGTCCACAGCAAAATCTGTGTAATTTTTAAACATATTTCCTGAAGAGCTTTCTCATATGTGATACAGGAGTAATAGACTGTGCTTCCCAAAGTTTGGAAAATACATTACTCCAAATATATTCAACAGGTTTATTGTAAATGAAAATAAAAAAATATATAACTTCTTGTTCATAATGACTTTTTAATATATATAATTTAGAATGGAGATCAAAATAGTCATAAGGTGATACCTGTGTTGGGTGCTCCATGATTAATAATATAGATGACAGAAAACAATGCTATGATTTCATTTGCAGTCGATACTGTGATCATACAAACAATGCTGTAAGCTTTTTGTTGCTCATGAGATGAAGCTAAGTCTGGCACTGTTCCTTTTAGCACTCTTAGCAAGTGTGCTAAAAGACTTCACTCACAGTCTTTATACCTGCAAGAACAATAATACTAAACCTCTAGAGGATGTCTGAGAGAATTGCTTTGCAAGTGTCTGAGATGCTCTGAAGATTTACCACAAATCACTGAAGTGCTGAGCACTTAAGGCTGTTGACAAATCTTGTTTTAAGGATATGAGTCTCCTCTGAATTTTTTTTTCTTTTTACATTTTGGTGTTTGAAAGCTTATAGGGCAAAAATGTAGACCTTATCCTAGAGTTTATAACCTCTTAATTTCTGAAGGGATAGGAGAAAAGGGAAAGGGAAATGGAGATGTTTGTTTGTTTGGGTTTGGGGTTTTGATTTGGTTTTTTTTCTTATACTGAGGGTTTCCCCTCCTGAAGTCCTTCTTACACAGTGAGATTTTTGGCATCAGAGAGGAATCAAACAGCACACCTGTTCTCAATATCTCGTTAAACAGGAAAATTTTCATTTCCCCCTTCCCACTGAGGCAGAATGATCTGAAGGAAAGTGAATGGAGTAGCTGCGCTTGAGTTGGGCTTCCTTTCTTTAGGATCATCTTCACACTGAAGACATTCTTAGAAAACAACATCAAAGGTGAATTTCTCATTGGGTGGCTCATGGTGGGGCACTTCCTATATCCTTAAGAGAAGGCAGTAAACTCTTCTGAGCCTAGAGGTGTTTCATGGTCACTTCTGTGCCCTTTTATAATGTCATGTTAATGTCTGTTAAGGGCATGTATCAGAAGCTCTTGCTCTGGGTTGGTTTCTTATCTCTTTTGCTCTTTTCCAGAAAGATGAAAGGGAGAGGCAGGTTCTCTGTGTTTCTGTCTCTTTCTCTCTCTGCTGTCAAGATCCTAAGTAATAACCTGGTGATTAGGTTTGCACAGGAAAGAGGTGGCTTTTTATAAGGTCACGTCTGCCATTCACATGACTACTCACTTTGTTGTTTCTGTATCTCAGAGGAGATCTGAGGAGCCCAGCAAAAAATTAAAGTTAACTGTTTGTTCTATAAATTTGCACAGATGCTGGGACGAGGACAATTTTCAGGCCTGCAACCTGTTTGTTGTGACATTTTCCATTTTCAGCTCATGCATGAGTCGTGGGTCACTAGAAATACCTGTCATCCAGGTGTTGGCAAAGCAAGATCTATACTCTGCAGATCAGGTCCATTGCTAGGGAAATAAATCCCTCATGTTAGAATGACTCTGTGGCAGGGCAGCTGGAGAAGAGAAGTTAAAATGAGCATTGTTTGGCTGCCTGCCTACTAGGGATGGTAGCTTTTGTCCATGAACTAATTCTCCTTTGTTCAAGTGAGGCTGGGTGTAAGCATGCAGCACTGTCAGCTGTCAGCAGTCAGGGCACAGATAAACACAAGGCTTTGTGCTTGTGTGATGAGGACTGGCAAGCACAACTTCCCCTTGGTGATCAGGAGATACTCAGTACCCCTTCAAATGGAAATGGAAGAAAGGTGTTTACTGTATAAAGATGACATTTATATCTTTAAAAAAGTTGAATTTATCATCATGAGCACAGGCAGTGCATCTTCAAAGGGACAGAAAAACTGAGTACATTATACACAGGCAAGATGTAATTTACTTTTTTCCTTCAGTTTTTGAACAACTTTGAAAACAATTTTGAAGCAGTTGTTTTCACATTTACTATCTGGCCATTTTTGATCAAAATTACTTCAGTCCTCACATTCCTGTCAGATGGAGAGAAATCAACTGTCTTCTTTTAAGAAATGTTTTGTTTATCTGCAAAGTAGGCAGCAACTTAAGCTTCCCAGCATTTTCCCATTGTTACCTAAACCTGAAGTAAAGAGTCTACAAATTGATTTAGAGATCACAAAAGCGTTCTTAAATGTATTGTATGCTTGCCAGAGTGGAGGAAAAATTACATTACTTTTCTTCCTGGCAAATCAAACTCCATATATCATGAGGATATGATAAACACTTTGGCCAGAGTGCTTTGGTGAGAAACAGATCACAGAATCACAGAATGCTAAAGGCTGGAAGGTACACAGGGGGTCATCTGGTCCAGCCTCCCTGCTGAAGAAGGGACATCCTTGAGCATATGGCACAGAATTGCATCCAGAGGGTTCTTGAATATCTCCAGTGAGGAGACTCCACAGCCTCTGTGGGCAACCTATTGCAGTCTTCTACTCCAAGATGAGTGTTGTTTGTACAGCATAGTCTCTGGTTGTACTTGAAGTGCTTATGCCATACTGTTCACAGAACAGCATTCCCATGGGTTTGTTCGAGGTTTCTTTTTTCTGGGGCCTGATCTAACCCTCTCTGCACCTTCTCATGTAAACTGTTCATTATTTATACTCTGTACTTGCTGTTTGAACCTGTGCCTGTGGCAGCACAGTTGTGAGCATTTTCCATTGTGCTATCTGTGGCAGGAAGTCTTTTGTAAAACACCTTTATCTGTTTGCTATAAATGGAAGCATAAAGGTGCCAGGCCTCTCAGGCACAGCAGCATTCACACTTCTAGGGGCCCTTGTGGCCTCAGCTGCTCCTCAGCCAGCCCCTCTAGGCTGGAGTCCCTCAAGGGACACATGGTCACGACAGGGTTACTGATCAGGGGACAAACTTAGCCCAAGTGTGGGTTTGTAGCTGCAGCCCCTTCGAAGGATGCACTGGCAGGGATGGAGGGAGGGTGGGTGTAGCAGTGGGATAATCTCCAGGCTGAGCTAGGTAGAGCCTGGGAACTGAGGTGATGATTCATCTGGGAGTGGGGCACAGGTTTTGGCTAGCCTGAGGTATGTGGTTTTAACAGGTTAATTGCAGTAAAGATGGGCCAAACTGTCTGAAAGTGTTTTGAGAAGGTGGCAAACCCTGTGCCTAACCACAAAGTAGCTCAGTTTCGTTTTCTACAAATACTGTCTCTGCCCTTCCCTAGACGAGGAAATAAGCTTAAAGAAGTATTTGCAATACAAAAATATAAGCCAAATAGAAGCCATATATCTGTAACAAAAGAAATGCAGTGTGAGAAGTTGAAGTTTGTGGTCTTGCTGACCTGAATGCTGGTCCTAAGGCTGGTGATACTGAGTCAGCTAAACGTTGGAAGTCAAGGATCTTGATCAGTGGCTCAGGTAAATACTTGACACTTTTAACATAGATAAAACAGCTGGAACTTAACGGCAGTTGCTTTTCACTGCTGTGTTGTAAGAGCTGTGGATCTGATCTGCATGGCTGATGTGTTTTAGGTAGAGGGATATTTGTGAAATGGCAAGATGGGGCGTTTATCTTTGCTTCTCAGTGCATAAATTTCAGTTTACTGGCCCCTCTCCTCCCTCTCACTCCAGCTTTTCAGAATTTTAAAACTCCAGACAAAACTGCCAGGACGTTACCAGTACCTTAAAAGACGGAATCAGTTTTTAAAGTTTATGCAGAGAGCATAAACTGTAAATACTTTTCCAGAGCAATACACATGCTAGTATTTTTAACTAAAGGCAGGAAGTCTCTCAAATTTGGGAAGGGAGGGAATGCAGGCACAGCAAATAGTAATCTTGAACAATCACTTTTATTCTGCAGCCAGAGGGTGAGTATGTCTTTCCTGCCTTCCCGTTTTCATTTGTCTGCTGGATGGCCACAGCTGTGTTGAAACAGGAAAACTGAATCAAGTCCTTGGAGCTCTTTTGTGAGCAGCTTTTGTGCTCAGTAACCAAATATAGTGTAGGGTTGAATCATGGCATCTCTGTTAGATGGGACTTTGCTTTTAGTTTAGGCATTCTCTTTTAATCTTGCGAGCTGCTGGCAATATCCTGCATTCCTACTACTGCTTTCCCAAAAACTGCTTTCAAATGGGTCCTGAACTATTAAGGCATCAGGTTACCTATGTTTCTGGCACACCTTTTGGCAGTTTGCCTGTTTGTTTTGAAACGATTTTTAAAGCCATCATGTGTTTACTGTGATATTGCAGGGCCTAAGCCTTGCTAAAGGTGCCCCACAAAGAGGCAGTGAGGGTTGAAAATGGGGAGGTTCCTGGGGGCTTTGCCCTTGGTCATCTTGGGAAATGACCTGCTGTAGGATGAGTTGAAAGTAATTTAAAGGAAGAAAATCATAATAAAAATCTTGAGACAAGATTCCTGCCAGAAAGTGTTCCCAGGTATTGGTAGCACAGCAGTATCTTTTGCAGTTGGTTCTGGCTGGAGCACTTTCTCAGGTAGCTGCAGTGGATTTCAGTCAAAAGGGGGTTTTTGTGAGGCTAGTAACACTATTATTTTTTGCAGAGCTGGGGCTAGTCCAAATTTAATGTGCAGGGACTGAAATTTTCTGTACTGAATTGTCTGCCATTTTTTTCCATTTTAATCTGGGTGTGAAATCATTCTTCAGTATTCTGTATTGTGGTGATTTTCAATAACATTATTTATTTGGTGTCATAGAGTTTTATAGGCTAAAGGATATGAAATTATAATTCATATTTACATGTGTGTGCTTCAATCAGAAGCCAAATATGTGTGCTCAGTGTTTGTAGCCTTTCTGGTAAAATAAAATCAGGCATACTTAGAAGATTGCAGTTTGAAGGCTGACATTTCAGCCTTGGTCTTGCAGTGCCCTGTGGCTTTAAGCACACTGGAAATATGACTGAGCTGGAGTAATTTTAAAGAGATGTCAAATAACCCAGGCTCTAAAACTGAGTTATACCTATTAAACTGTGCATGCTCCTTGGAGTACTGACCCCAAGCTATTCTTCATGGCAGTGGAAGTGTAAAATGAATGTACTTTGCTGTAGATCAGACCCTGATACGACTTTAATCTGTGCAAATCCTCACAGTGGTGCCATTCTTCAGCATTTCATAATGCTGCACAATCTGTAGTTTGTTTCCTTGTGAGTTCCTGGGTACTTCTCCTTCTGGAATAGCCATGTTAACTTTTCTCATGAACAAGGATGCACCTATTTTTGGGGATTCCACCGAGCCAGCAGGTGAACACTGTGATCTCACTGGCATTCTAACACAAACACAGCTTTGGGTTGTTGAGAAGTAAGGCCTTGTAACTGGGCTCTCTACTGCTAACAATTACAGCTTGTCTTGTCTCACTTGGCATTGAGTACCAGTAGTTAATACTTTTCTTGACATATGATAAAAAAGATTTTGTGGAACTTAAGAATACTTATAACTAATAAAAGAAGTAACTGCATAAAGGTACATAATAAGGTAGAAGCTGTCAAAAGCTATTAGCAGGTTTTTAAAAATGCCAATGTAGAGTATTCATATGCTGCTAAGGACTTTGAATGTCATATATAAGTATAACATTTAGAATTCAAACCCCTAGGTATTGCTTTTGACCTTTGTGGTGCCTCTGATTCTAGATTCTAGATCTAGTAACTCTGCAGCTCAAGGACTTGAAAATGACACAACACCTTGTGGCAGCAGTCAGACCAGCAAGACCCACTAGAAGGAACCAGGAGCTGTGTGCTGTGTGGTTCATAGGTCAGTGCATGCTCAGTTAATCTTATCTGCAGGTGTGCAAGAGGATAATAATGTATTTCCATGGCATGAATTTGAAACACTCCATATGCACAAGCAATGCAAATTTCTGGGAGTGGCCATCATAAAAAACAGTCAGCCAGCAGCTATTCCTAGGCCTGGAGCCCGCAGGGGATCCACCTTATCTGCTGCTTTTGTATTTTATCTGCAGCCAGACTCAAAACTGGGATTGCAGGTCACACATTCTATTTAAATCAGTGGGCTGCTGGTGTCACAGGGCCTCCCTTGCTGCTCTAGAAGTTAGAGTGTGTGTCATTTAAAATTAAAAAAAAACCTCTTAGCCAGTTTGTCACACTTAGTGCTGCTGATCACAGAAATGGTCCAGCCCAATGCAGTTGGCCCTCAGTGTGCCTCCAGCTCCTACTCCAGGCACCTTCACTGCTCTTTGGTCCCAGAGCAGCTCAGAGCCTTGCTGAGGGGTGCGGGTCACACCCCTGCAGTGCTGCTTTCTTGGCCTGTGTTGGGGTCACTATGTGGTTTTTTGTGTTCTCCTGGGATCCACTTCAGGGGGAAGCTGCAGCTGGAGGAACTGTTGTTTTGTTCCCTGCTTTCATGCTCTCTCCCTCGACTGATGGAAGCAGAAACATCCAGTGTGTCTGACTTCAGGGAAAAATATTTGAAGCCCAACAGCACGTATTCAGAGAGAGAGAAATGTCGAACAACACTTATTCCAAAGCAGTGGTGAAAGCACAGAATTAATGGACTCCTGTGTCTAGCCCAGAATATCAATATTTCCTGAGCAGTTCACCTGCGTTTCTGCTGGTTGGTTGTAGCATGCTCTGTCTACTGTGACATGCACTCTGTTGTATTTATAACACCTGATCAGTGCAGAACTAACTATTCAGACTATCCCTTCTTGTTCAGGTTGTTGTTTGATAGTGTTACTTTTTACCTTTGTTTAAATTTCAGTAGTGTTTTCATGTTGCCTTAAAGCCTGCAGCTGCAACATGTAAACAGGGCAGTAGGATTTAAACTGAGTTTCACTCATTCAAAGAATGAAAGAAAATAAACATAAGGGAAAGAAAATAAACATGATGAACAACTTACAGAGACTTATCAGTCTCAAGTGAGGAAAGAGTTTTTTTATGATGTTTATTTATCCGTATCAAATCCTCACTGAGAAATCATATCCCAGTGAGATCTTGTGGTATCAAAGAGACTGTGACTGTATTTTACCTTGTACTTACTTCCAGGATGACATGTTGGAAAGATGGTTGTGAGTCTCTATTCCTTACTTTTTGTTGATATTTTTTCTAATTTTGTAGACTTTCAATAAGCATTCCAGACACTCTTTTGCACACTGAGAAAATGCTCATCTTAAAGGCCTTTAGGACTCAGTATGTTGCTGTAGCTTCTGCAGACTGCATTCTTCTCAAAAAGTTTTATAATGCGAGAAAGATTTACAAGAATTCTTTTACTGTGTGACTGTGGGGAGCTCAGGTCAGCTCCCACTGTCTTTCTTTCTGACAACAGAGCAACAAGAGAGTCTGAGAGCCTGGCCAATCCCATTTTCTCCATTTCACTAAGAAGGAGGTGAGATGGAATAGTCCTGGCTATCTGCTTTCATGTTGCAGATGGTCTCGGATGTGCAGATTGGGCTCGGTGGGCATGATTATGCTTTTCACTGTGTCTCGTTCTGAGTGGGCTGCTATATCCAGAAAAAGCTGTCCATATGGAGAGGCTAGCTGGGAAGCTGGAAGCAGTGTACAGCCGCTCAGTGTGATGGTGCACCTGGACCAGAAACGCTCCTGTGTTGTGTGGGGGGCAGGTAGTGTGCACCTTCTCACCAGCTGGGCAAGGCAGCAGGGAGCCAGAGCTTGTTCCAGGCTCTTCTCTCAGGATGCAGCTTTTTGTCCAAGTGTCAAATTCACAAGGTAACAGAAACAAAAAAGAATTTCTGAACCAAAGCAGGTTATATGGTAGAGAAACCTTTGTCCTCTTTGTATCAATGAATTTTGTCCATGTCTGCTTCAGTCACTTGATGGCAAGCAGCTCCTTGAATATTTTGTCTGTATATTTTTCTCTAATGTCATAACTTCTCAGAAATATTAGGCACTTATCTGCTAAACAAAATACTATAGTTCTTTGTACTTGCCTTCCACTGAGATCTGAGCCTTTGAGATGGATTTGAATAGTGGAGTTTTTTCCAAGCTCTTTCACAATCAAGAGGATAATACATTCTTTTATAAAAACTGAGATTCTTATCCTGTACTCAAGCAATGACAGAGAGTGTGACATAAATAGCAGAAGAATTTGGAGTGTGTGTGTGTGTCAGTGAATTGCTGATGGATATATTTTATTCTCTGGGATTAGATGTTTTTAATTTGATTTTTTTAACTTGGTCAGCAGTAGTGACTTAAGTTAAAGATTGACTTGACTAAATGTGAATGGTGTTGTTTCAGCAGGGAATGTGTGTCAGCATGAAATAGATTTTACAACAAAGTAAGTTTGATTACTGCTTCGGTATTTTTTCAGGTATTTTCTGTCAAAGTATTTTGGTCTCATTAAAATATTAAAAATACTTTCAATTTTAGTGTTCAGCCTCTCCTACATAACAGAAGTCAATAAATTGTGCTAGCATGATTTAATATAAATAAAAGAATGTGAAATTTATACCTTTTGAAATGTGTAACTATACGATAAATCTTTTTTGTGGCCACTTTGACAAGCAGGGGACATTTATTTGTTTACTTTGGGAGTTCTAAGCTTAAAATACTTAGAATAGCATATTATCATCCTAGAATTATAGAATGGTTTGGGTTGGAAGGCATCTCAAGCATCATCTAGTTCCCCTGCCATAGGCAGGGATACCTTCCACTCGACCAGGTTGCTCAAAGCCCCGTCCAGTCTGGCCTTCAACACTTCCAGGAATGGGGCATCTGCAGCTTCTCTGGGAAACCTATTCCATGCCTATTCATTGACAATTTTCTGTATTGCAGCTGATGACTTTAATTAATGGGGAAGAAAAGTTGAGTGGATTTTTTTTTTTTTTTTTAATTAGGTACTTCTGAGCCAGCGGTAATAGCTAAGGCGCTCACATAGAAATATACCCTCTTGCAGGGATGTTTCCTGATGATAGCTATATCAGTAAGTGCTTTTTAATGCTGACAGTGCCTTACAGAGTGAATGTGAACACATTTTAAAAATATATAACTGCATTTTGAAGTTCTTAATTACAGAGGCAAGACTAAATGCATTGTTGAGCCAGCTGGATGCTGATTTAGTGATGCTGTGAATCAAGGTGAGCAGCTTGTCAAGAATAGCACATCAAGTTTGCTTTTGGCAAACCAAATTGTCTTTTTTTTCTCTAAGGCAGAGGTTAAGAGTTCTGATGGGTACTTGGTGGAAGCCAGAGGTGCTGTCTCTCAAAGAAGAAGGATGCTCCCAGCCAGTTAATTGGCAATGTCTCGCCTCTGCGTGCGGCAGTGGCTCTCGGTTTGTGTTCGTTGCAGAGCTGTGTGTGAGTCAGGAGCTGGGAGCTGATGAGCACTCTGGATGCACTGGGATGCTGGCCCTGTGCCATCCTGCCAGCATGGCCCTCAGCACTAGCCATAGCACTGCTTATTGCACCAGCACCGTGGGATGCTGGTTGTCTACTTTGTAGAAACAACAAAGGTCAAACTGGAAGCTATTTTTCCTTGCCCACTGCCACGTGCAACATAATCATCTGTTTTGTTGTTATTAATGCTAAAGCAAATAAATTTAACACAGGCTCATAAAATGCCTGCTGTGTGAGTCCTGTATTTTTAGTGGAATACAGAAGTAAAACAGCTGGTGTAATAATGAGACCTGCTGCTTGCCTTGGATCTGAAGGTATATTTGGGAATGCAGTCCTGGCATGACTCTTATAATGGTGCTGGTGACAGCTGAGCTGGAATTACAGAAATAAATGATATTTGAAATCCTCATTAGAAAAACTAAAACTATCAACTCTCCTCTGCTGAAAACAGTCTAACTAGAGTTTTTTGCTGAAAATCAGAGCTGTAAAAGAAACCTGCTTTGTCCTATCTTTGCAGTGGCACATAAAAGGCATAAAAAGAAATTGCCATGTTGCTTAGACCCACAGATGTGTCCAGAAGTGTACTTCATATTGGCCCTTTGGATCCGATGCCCTTCTAGCATTCTAATCCTCTTGAATGTAGTTGATTTTCCTAGCAAATAGATTTTCATATTAGGATCCTGTGACTCCAGCTTTAGGTTTTTTTAGTGCCTGTTCTTTTCTGTGAGCTGCTCCAGTGATCTCTTTTCAGTTTTGAATGCTGACCTGAGGACCAGAGCTTTAGAGGATTCAACTGACTCTTTTTCCTAAGGACGTCTGGATACACTGGATATGCTAAGTGTAATTTTAACAGGCTGAAGAGATAAAAAAGAGGAAGAGAAGAGGGAGAAGTGATAGTTGGAATGACAGCCACTCTCTCATTCAAACTCCTTAGAGCAGAGCCTTGTTCCTGCAGTGCTTGCTTTGTGGAGGAGCTATGGGTGCTGGAACAGAGAGCTGGAGCAGAGAGTGGCCAGGACTGGTCTTGCATCCTCAGAATGGTGCAAAAATTGGGGCTGTTCTACATTTGATACTGGCCTTTCCTCTAGCTGCTGGGGCCTGGAATTGCCTGATGACTGTTTCCACATCTGCCCTTCCTCACCCTGGTCTATGCTCAGCTGGATAACACTTGATCCATAACTGTGAAATTCTACCCCTCTGTCTTCTTCAAACATGTTCAGAGGCTAAGCATTGTTCTCTCCCTCTGTTAATAGCTGGGAAAAGTTTTCTAATCTGTGAAGCTGAAGCTCATAAAGCAACAAGTGTGGAACAAACATTCAGATGATTCTTTATCTGAGGAGATAAGAGTGACTGAAGTTCCTTTCAGAGTAAATGCTATCATAATATATTAGTAGGATCCATTCACATCCTAGAGGAGAAATGTTCTTATGTTGCTGAATACTATACACTCTCAGCTTCAGGCCATAAGGGATGAGGAAAGCATGATTCTGAAGTAAAGTTGAGGAGAATCAAGCTGAGAAGTCTGTTGGCATAATTCTGGTAGTTAAATATTTACCAGAAGCAGACACCTCTTAGAGTCTCATTTTTCTTCAGCCATTGGTATAATAAGGTAATAAACCATGCACAGATCATAGGTTTCCAGGGAAGTGGCTGCAAAGGGTTCTGCTTCTTGAGCAAGGGCAGTTAATATCCAGTTTTTTTAAGAAATGAACTAGAATACATTGAGTATTTATCGAGGATCACCAGAAAACATGTTTCTGCTTGAGCTCTGGAGCTGGTGTAGCACAGCTGGTTTTGTGTGGGGTAGAGTTAGTTTTCCTCCCAGTGGCTGGTATAGGGCTGAGTTTTGGGGTTGTGCTGATCACTCAAGGCCTCTCTCTGTATCATAGATGATGTTTGCAGGTATGATCATGAGTTTGCTGGCCTGAGTTGATGTTGTCCTCCTCCCCAGCCCCACTTATGGTCACTCTGGCTTCTTCCTCTGGGCTGCAATCCTTCATGTGCCTGCAGAGGTTCAGAATCTCTGTGACACGAAGGAGAAGAGCAGCAGCAGTAGAGCAACACCTGCTGTGTCTTAACACAGCTGCCAACATCACCCTGCAGCTGCTGCTGCTGAATAGAGAGACTGTGCTTGTGTGCACCTTATGTTTTGCATAGGCAGAATACAAGATAAATTTCCAAAATGGCTGATGGTTTTGGTTTTTTCCCATGCTGTTCTGTCTCACTGGTGCTGAAAACAGCCATTTGATAGAAGAGATTAATAACTGTAAATTCCTTTTGTGTCCCAGTGAAATCAAATGGCCTAGATGTTGAGAGAGAATCTGAAAGGCACCTGAAGAGAAATGTGAGGGGCTTTATTGAGATTAACATAGGGTTTATTTTGTAATTTTTGTTATTTGAATAAACTTGAAGTCACTTGTTATTCCATTTCACTTGGTGCTATCTCAGTGCTAGACAAAAAAATTCTGGTCAAAAGAAAAAGAGGAATGTAATACCTTTGTCATGCTCTTCCCCATCTCCCCATGAGGAAACCCTCTGAACTTTGGCACTCTTGAATAAAGATTTTAAATGAGGAATCCCTGTGAATATACTAGGGTGGTAGGAAATGTCATTGCAGTTGTCTTGCATGTGTAGGAGTTGTTGTTTCAGGGGACAAGAGAAGAAGATTGCTGGTACAGCAGTAGTTGAAATATTATGTTAGTGTTCATGCTATAAAAACAGTGGTCAGAACTCTGAAGCAAAAAATGGGTAGAATTTTTATAGATTAATTTATGAGGAAAAATGTAAGAATTAAATATGTATAACTTGCCTGTTATAGCAGTGACTGCTGGGGCTCATAAATCTAACAAGTGTGAGAGGTATAAGCACACACACAAAAAAAGAACTCTGCATATAGTTGGGGCTGTGTCTGAAATGGAAACTTCGGGTATCCTGTGCGTGACTTCCTAGATGGATATCTAGCAAATATGTAGCAATTAATATCTTGTCTTTTTAGGCTGATATTAGAGGCATCTGTTGAGCCTGGCTTCATCCCAGGACTTTAGTCATGTGAGCTGTTGGCATTACTTGAATCTAGTGTTCATCTAGAATTGACTGTGCCGTCTGAGGCTCTACAGACAAGTGCTGATATGTAAACCTGATGAACTCCTCACTCTCTTCTCATCCCTGAACACCAGTCTGGGGAAGGGAGTGTCATAATCCTTTTCAATCTCTCAAATTTACATGACAATATACTCTATAAACTAAACTTTATTTAATGATCTTATTGTGAAGGAAAGCAAACAAGTATGTCAAATGAACTCAATCTCCTTTGTACAGGCTAGTCTAACATGATTTCACTAATTTGTCACTTCATTCATGAGTGATTATCTTTTAAAGCCCTTCCATCTAATTTGATTATAAGTCTCTTCCTCACAGTATAATTGAGCATCTCTGTCTGTGATCCTCAGACAACTGCTGTAGGCAGGGAAGAATAATTACTTCTTTATGTGCTTTGAAAAACCAAGGCAGTTTAAATAATCTAAGTTACTTAAAGGTAACATAGGTAACATTCCCAAGTTCTCTGATTTGTAACTTGTGCATCAGTGAGCAAAGCAGTGACCTCACTGCAGTGCTGATCCTTCCTTCTCCCACACAGTGTGGGCGTCCTGGTGTCTCACTGAGATGAACAAAAGCCTCAGCAGTCTGGCTGCTACTGCATCTGCTTCAAAAGCTTTTTGGGTCACCTGAGGAAGTTGGGTCTATAGCATTTCTCTAGGAGTCTGAAAAAACTGCCAGGCAATCACAGTGCAAAGGTGGTGGCTGCAGGAGACAGCAAATTGCAGGTGAGAACAGCTTCTCCTCCTTTGCCAGGGACTCTTTCTTAGACTTTTGCTGCTCTTCTTTGATGTTCTCCTTTGAGGATGTGCTAGTTGCATTTTCTGCTGTTTATGGTCCCTGAAGCATGCAGGAATGACAGGAGTCTACCTGAAGCAGGCCAGAGTGTGGAGCAGAGCTGGCTGCAGTGTGTGCATTTGTTGTTTCTGTTTGTTGCAGCTGTTTTCTATGTTCGGCAAAATAGCTGAAGCCTATGAAATTGGATCTCCTAAACACAACTTGCTGAGTGTCTTTAATACATGTGATCTTTGGAATGATAGTTGTGACAGAAAGCAGAATCAGAGTGTGGCGGGGATGTCAAGCTGCTGCATTATGTGAAAGCCACTTTAAAGGTATTGGTATTTTGCTCTTTCGGAGTGGAAACATGTAAAGTGGACTGTGAAAGGGAGTCTTTCCTTGTTCTCATTTCTCCTTGGGTACCCCTAAGGGATTTTGGGAGGTTGTTGAACTAGCTGGATTGTTGTTGGACCATGAAGGCCACTTGGAGGGTTTAAGAGCAGTTCTTGGTTTTCATGTGGTTCTTGCTTCTTCACAGCTGATTTGCTATGTACTCAAAATACAGGCAGCAGATATTTTGACAACACTCCAAAAAAAACCAAGGGCCCTTGATAAAAAACATTAAGTCAACAACAATATGCACTTACAAAAGAAATAGATTTAGACATAAAAGATGTAAAGTTCAAAAGTTGCATGTGGATAGTTTAAAAGGTGATGTTTATCTTGGTAGGGTTTTTTTCTGCTGAGTCTTAGGATGGGGAAGCACACAGCACTCTTTCACATGTGGTGCAGAGATGATACCCAGACCAGGTTTGTTCTTTCCTCTGCCATAAGTTTTCTGTGTTACCTTTAAGTAACTTAAATTATTTAAACTGTGTTGGTTTTTCAAAGTTGATAAAGAAGTTAATTGTTCTTCCCTGCCTGCAGCAGCTGTCTGAGATTCAGAGACAGTCAATTATACTGTGAAGAGACTTATAATCAAATTAGCTGGAAGAGCTCTAAAAGATAAGAATATGTTTCCTGCCTCCAGCCCTATTTTACAAAGCAGTTTCTTCTAGAACATCTTTTGGCAAGCTCACTGCTCTGTTGTTGAGCTGCAGACACTGGCAGCTGTTACGTTCTGTGCAGAGGTGCTCTTTGCTGTCTGTGCCTGCACACCCAGCAGTTGCAAATAAAGCACAGGAAGGCACCGGGGTGCCAGGTGCTCCTTCTGTCCCATGTTTCAGGTGCCAGCAGCGATTACTGCCTCGGGTCAGGCTGTTGAAGCAGAGGCATCTTTCAGAGAAGGTGGAGTGAGGAGCTGCAAAGAGTTGTTCTGGGCACTCCTTTATCCTTCCTTGGCAGGTGTCAGTGAGCTGCTGTCTGTCACAGGCTGAAGTGCAGGACCTACCAGAGCAGCTGCTCCTCAGGCGTCGGCTGTACTGAGACAGGAACGTGACTTTTCCATGACAGGAACTAAACAGCAACATGAACTAAAGCTAATGATTTGCTGTAAAGAAACAGCACTCCATGGAAACAGGAAACCTGCAGCCCTGTAAGAATTTTTACTCTTGTTCAAATTTAATTTTCAGAAAGCTCTTCCTTCCTCTTTTCTACATTTGAGCTGTTTCCTTTTTGTTTAAATGCAGCTCATGAAGTACATTGTTAATTTAGTCAGGTAGTTTACAGTTACTTTATAAAATCCAAATGAATTGCACAGTGTAAAGTAAATACAGGTTTTCAGCACTTTGACTCATACAGGTTTGCAGTTAGCTATTGGACCATAGCTAAATCTTCATGCTCTAAGCTGATGGGTATTGTTGGTAGTTGTTTCAGTTCATTCATTCATGAAATATTCACAGATTTATAGTCAACATAGAAGTGAAACTGTCAAAACAACTTGCCTGATTATGACAAAGAAATAGCAATCAGAGAAGTGGCAGGTAGCTTCTGGGCTGAAGTGTTTCACTTCAGAAATTTCAGTACCATTTGCATTTTGTATCATTTCTCAGAAATGCATAATATGCAAAATGCATTTGTGATTTTTTAAGAATTTTGGTATGTCCAGATCTGTCATGTGGCTATTGCTTTTCATGGTATTTTTCTTTAGGAAAAAAAATTAAATAGATTAATTATTTACTACATGTATTATAAAAAATACATGGTGATGGGTGAATTTCTACAGCTTAACTGCCTGACCCCATAGTGTTCATGCAAGTGGTTGAATCTCATTTTTTAAAGTTTTCAAAAGAGGCTGTCATGTTAATAATAAAATTGGGTAAGTACCAACAACTAGAAACTCAGCACTTGAGGTCAGCTGTTTCCTATCTGATTTCTTAAACACATCTACTTTTCAGATGAAGAAAGTGAAAGCAAATGGTGCTATTGTACTTACCTGCTTGGCTCCATGTGGAAGGTCTTCCTTTCATGATTCTGATAATAGGAACAGGATGTGGAAATGGTCTCATCTGGGATAAAAGTATTATGAGAGAGTGTGGGGAGATGGAAATATGTTTGTGAGCACCACCAGGTGAGCTAAGAGAGTTGCAGGACTACTGAAGATTGACAGCAGTGCTCCCAACAGCTTCCCTGAAGCCTTTCTTTTCCTGCCCCAGGCATCTGTCCTTCCTGCCCTGCAGAGCTCCAGCAGAAAGGTTGCTTACCTGTGTTATGGAGGGTCTGGCCACCCTGGATTGCATTTAAGAGTCAAATGTTAAGTCTAGAAACAAAGAAACTAACCCCATAATTTGCAGTTTATTTTTGTTGACATCTCAGGCAGTGTAAGAGTAAATTCGGCTGTACAGAATAAAATCTAGGTAAAATTTAGGCGATAATAGCAAAATATAGGTGGGATCTCTGGATTATTGAAATGCAAATTGAGAGGGAGGTGTCGGTACAGGAATGGTGGCAGTGGTCTGGAGGCAAGGCTAAGGTGCATAGGGGGCTGTGGAGAGAAAAGCAGCAAGTCTGTGATGCTGGAGGTTGGTGTTGTGATGCTGGTCACATTTGCCCTGCTGAACTCCCTGTGATAGACTTAAACAGTACAGAAAATCCAAACATTATTGCTGGAACAATGCACTTCAGTTTTGTACCTTTAGACCTGTAACATGTTGTGAAGGCTTGAGCCATTTTATAGGTACAGCAACTCCCTTCCCTTCTCTGTCTACCATGCTCTCGCTGAAGTATCACTTTGTTTTGGGCTGAATTGCTCTGGAACACCAGAAGATGTGAGTCTTGCCTTGTGGGAACTCTCTGTTCTCTGTAAATTTGAGGTATGTGCAAAACTGATGCAGAGCTAAAGATCCCTTTCCAGCCTTTTTTGATGTTTCTGTTCAGGTAGCCCGTACAGCCTGTAATGATGTGATTATAGGTTGAACAGGACAAGCCATTGAAGTTCAAAGGCTCACAGACCTGACAAGGCTGTTTTTCTGCAGGTATGTGACAAATATTCCCCTAGTTATCCTTGCCCTTGCCCACAGGACATGCCATGTTGAGCTGAGGGTGGGAAGCGTCAGTGGGTCCCCAGCTGGTAATGCAAGGACTGTCTGTGTGCCTGCTGTCTCTCAAGACTCAGTGGAAGGTTAGCAGGTTCAGGAGCTTCAAGGGTAATTCTGTGTTGAGATTCTTTTCTTCCTTTTGTCAATTGTGTATTTTGCTGACCTTGGTCAGGTGGATTTGGGTGAGTGGTGGGATATGTGATGAATCTCTCCCAATATGCTGTTGTTCAGCACCCTGGTAAGTGTGTAAGAGACTTCCTTTAAAGAAAAAAGTAATTTTTAGGCTACTGAAGCCCTTTGGGAGCTGTATGAATGTGGATGCAATGTCTGTGTTTGTATTCCTGATTGGTAAGAATAAATGTTGTGCTATTTCTGGAAAACTGGATGCCACATTTCCAGGAAATATGGATTCCAGATAGTGAGGATGCAATGCAAATGTTAATGTTCTGAAAATAACAAGCCTGGTTTAGCAGCAAAACGGAAATAGATCAAGTTGAATCAAGCCAAAATAATATTTTTGTTCCTTACCTGAAGAGAATTCTGAAGTGAACTGGGGAGTTCACTGACCAAAATCCACCTGGTTTTCAGGCTTTTCTAATTTAAGCTAAGGACAAGAAGGCTATATGGAGGGAGAGAGAGAGAGAGAGAGAGGGGTATCTATCTATATATATAGATATGAAATGTTGATGAAATGAAATATATATATATATATATATATAGGTATGTTGAAGTGCCTCTGATATCGTTTTCCCATAGCTCAGGGTTTGGATTGGCTTATCTTGGCTCTAGGCAGAACAGGAGTGTGAGTCTCTGCACTGTGGCCTGTCATTCACCTTTAACCACGAAGCTCTGGATAATAATTATAAAGAATAATAAAGAATAAGTACTCTTTGATTTGTTGTTTTATTCTTCTAGAGGTAACACTGAGCTTTAGACTTTGCCAGCCTTACCTTGGAAAAATAATTGAGTCATTTAGCTCTTTAAAGAGAGGAAATGGTTTACTTCTGATTCTTTTCATGTACAGGTGATTGCACTGCTTTTACTTGTAGGACATTAATTATGAAACAAAAGCAAGGTATCTTTTTTTAAAATTATGGTGCTAGAGATATTTTACAGATTAGCTTGGAAATTGCCTGTGGCTGGCAGTTTGGTGTTTCAAAACAGAAGGAAATTCAGCTATTCAAGGTTTGACAAAAGCTGGGCTCTCACTTCTGTGCAATTTTGTAAGGAAATGGGTAATCACACATAGTGTAACAGAGGTATGAGATGGCAGGTTAGCTTGACTGTGAGAAAGCAGTGGTGTTTTTTTTCTTTCTGATTGCAAGGGATTCTTGAGCAGGCATTATGTTTGCATGATGCGAAACCTTTTGCTGTTGTGTCTATTGCATTTCATCTTTAATTTATATCCTTGAAGCCAATTGTCCTTGTAAAATTGACTTGAAAGCTGTCTTCCTCCTTTTTGTGAAGGAATATCTCTGACACTGTGAAAGGTGCAGTAATCCACTTAAATTCTAAAGTTTGACAACTGGAGGTGGGAACAAGTAAGGCCTAATTGGGTGCCCAGCATACCAATTACTAACACCTCCTAAAATGCATGTCTTGAATTTGTAAACAGGATGGCACAAAATAAACTGGGAATGCAGTCATGCCACAGGTTTGGTGTGGCTGTGGAAGAGCTCTTACCTGCTGATGTTTATGGTTTAGCATCCTTAGTGTCTAGAGCAAAATACAATTACTGGTAAGATATAGAGATTACCCAAACAATATGTTTTACCAGTGGCTTTGCTGATTAATGAGGAGGTCAGTGGTAGGAAACTCTGTGTCCTTGCTGGAACTGATTCCTTTGCATCCCTTATAATATGTTGAGGTGAGCAGAAGTTAGGTTAAGTGTCATTATTTCCATTTTAGAGGTGCAGTAACATGTCCAAGGTTTCCCAGTAAGCTACCAAACCCAGTAGTGTTGTTTCAATACAGTTTGTAAAAAAGTAAAAGAAAATTATAGGATGTGAAAAATAAAGTCCACCATCTGGAAACAGAACGTAAATGATAGGTGTGTCCTGTAAAGTGGCCATTGTGAAAGAGGCATGAGGATAGTGATAGCTGTATTTGAACCCCAGATTTTGGGGCAGTTGAGTATGGGGAGGGTTCTGAATGCTGGAAAACTGGAACGCATTGAGTTGTCTTTAAAGAGACTACAGAAATTGTTTCCTGAGGGGGAAAAATAATTACAACAAAACCCTGAAGATTTCCAATCTAAGTAGTTTCTTGTAGTCTGCAGGTACCTACTAACAAGAGACTTTTCTGAGGCTAGAGAGTTGTTAATCTAAGCAGGTCAAACTCTACAGATCAGCTGACTCAGCTCATTGAAGAAAAATACAGCGCCTGGGCTTTTTTGGTTGTGCTAGTTTATTATTCTCATCTCTGATTTATGGAGAAACCACAACATGCCTTTATTAAACCCTTTTAAATCAAGGCAAAGATGCTTTCTGGGGGAAAAAATGGAATTCCAGCTTAGGCAGAGCTTTGTGAAGAAATTGCCATGCTGTACATGTGCAGCACATCAGATAGGATCAACCTCGCTGGTCCATTCTGGCCTTAATGTCTTGGGATGTGTTTGTCGATCTGTGCTGCTGTTTTGATTGCAGAACTATATTTAGTAGCTGACCAGGATAGCAAAATGTTCCCAAACCATACAAAAAGGTTCTTCCTTTTCAGCTAATATGTTTTTGTGGAAGTAAGTGTACCTGCTTTTCTGTGCTTGCTTTGGTTGCTTGTGAGAACCCTAAGCTGAAATGGTGTAAATGCAGTTTAAATAAGGTTTTGTCCTAAGCAGTCTTGGGTGCAGTTGTGTACTGGAAATGTAGAAATTATATTAAGGTATTGTGACACTTCTTCACAATTTCTTTTTCTAGTAAAAATGTGGGAAGATTAAAAGTGACAACAACCAGAGTTCTTTGCTGTCCTTATGTGTTGTTTAGCTGATCAAATCAGATATTTGATTACATTCAGTTTTTATTACTGGAAAGACATTGGTTGGCGGTTTTTTTGGGCACTACTGGAACAAATTAATTTGTGTACCTGTTGGCTGTTGATGTTTCAACCTTAACTAAAAAAGTAAGTTTTATTCGTGGTATTTTAAATGTGGGGCAAAAAAAGAGAAAGAATGAATTCAGATATTGCTAGTGGTGTTGTGGCACTCTCAGTCATACTGAGGAGTACCAGTACATCTGTGTGCCATTTGTCCTCTGCTCTGTGGTATAGTGTCTGAAGTCACCAACATTTCATTTGTGATAGCATTTATTGTTAGACCTTTCATTGTTTTGTGTCCTGCAGTTCCCCTCAGCTAGCCATTGGCTGTGTGTAAAGAACTCTATATGTACATCTCACTGATACGAAGACATATCAATGTACGCACCAATGTACACTTTCAGTCAAATCTCTTTATCCCATGAATGCTGTGTGCCCTGAGGAAACAGAAATGTTGTGGGTGATGAATGTTGTACAGATTCCTGTAAGGGTCCATATAGAAATCTGGTTCTGTTTGCTACAACTTGCTCTATGCTAAACCAAAACCCATGAGACAGACCTGGTTAAATCGCATCCTCACAGAATCACAGAATCCTTCAGGTTGGAAAAGACCTCCTAAGATCATCATGTCCAACCATTCAGTGATGTGTGTTACAGATTATGGCAAGTTGTGGCTGGTTACATGGTCTGCTGAAGGTCTTACAGCTGTATTTCAGTGTGAAACCAAAGTTTAGAAACTGAAAACCCCAGCATTTTATGATGTGCTCGCAGATTTGGGGTGCTCAGTTGGAAGGCATGTCAGACAGAGGTTGAAGTCTGTGGTAACTTTAGGGTGTTTGTGCCAGGTGTTTAAACACTTCAAGTGTGAAACACCTTGATCAAGGGTACTGCTCTACCTTAAAACTTGGCTATAGGTGCCTTTGCCAAGTCTAGACAGTGAGACAAAACCAGGATTACCACTTGGTCTGACTTCCAGCTCACCTGCTTGCATTGCCAGCAGGAGGAAAATTGCTGCACTGTAAAATGGCAGAGAATATGTCAGCATGGTTCTTTCATTTTTATGGATGTTAAAATCAGTACCTTTGCTGAGGTATGAAAGATACACTCGTATAATAGACTCCTGGAACAGTCTGTGCTGTGTCCAAGGGCAGATTAGACTGGGCACAGCTTGCAAAAGAAATTCTGGGAAAAAAAGCCTGAAAAGTGCCGCAAGGATGAAGAATGTATTAGGCAGTTTATTATGCCATTTTCCTACAGAAGAGCAGTTTCTCAGCGTAGGTTGAACATCTTCTCCATGCTTCTGACAACCCCTTTGTTACAATTTGATTATTCCAAGAAGGGCATGTCTTTGAATATGGTGCCCACAGTGCTCTTACCCTGCCAGCACTCAGGCTTTGTGGGACACCACAGGCTCTGCACAGCGATACCTGCAGGGCTCCAGTGCCCATTCTGCAGGCCACCCTGCTGCTGACCTGCTGTGGAAGATGACAGTCTTTCCTCATTGATAGGGACATACAGGTGGAAAGTGGGTTTTTGTTTGGTTGGGAGTACTTTTGTCCACATGCACAGAAAAACGTGTTAAAACTATTTTACATGCAAATTAATTGTTGTTAGAAGGTACTGAGTAAACACACCAAGGTGGAACAGCTCAGCCTTGCTCCTGAGGAGCATTGCTCCTTCCTCTTGTTTTGGTGGTGCAGGGTGACAAGTGTGCTGTCAGGAGCGGGCAGATATTAAATGTCAGTTTTGAGTAACCTCTCTAATCATATTTAATTTAAAATTAACATCCCTAATGTGCTAAAGTGTTGTGTGTCCCAGTAGAGGCAATGCAGGCTGTTGTATTTTAAACACTTGTTAACTGTTTCTGACTGAGTGGCTGGTAAGCTGCATAATTAAATGGTCTTAAATCTTACTGGAAACTGACTTTGTAGAGAGACATGCTGTGTGATTGTGTTCCTCTTTCCTCTAGGAAACCACACTACCAGAAAAACCTAAAAAAGCAAACCAGGTCATTCATAACCCTGCATAAATAGACCTACCTTCAGGTGGGATGTTAATTTTAGGGGGTTTTCCCTTTTCTTCTGTTGGCAGAGTTAGTAACGCTTTGAGTTGCCCCTGATGAACTGAGAAACTTCACCTGGAAAATACTAGGTCACCTGGAAATTCAGAAGTGCCAGTTAATGAGATAGATAACATAGAGCTGCCTTGGTAATGGGTTTAAAAAGCTGTTAGTGCTGTGAAGACGCCTTAGATTTCTTCAGAACAAGGAGTTCTTGCAGCTGCTGATACAAACCTATACTCTACATCTTCCTTCAGATCTAAGCTGATACAAGGGAGAAACAGGATCCATAATTTTTAAGGACTGATTGTAATCTTGAAATCTGTTTTATATACTTTCATCCAATTTACAATTAATAGCTTTCCAGTTAATGGTTTGGTTGATGTATCAAAAATACAGGTTGTCCCTCTGTGTTAGTGTTTTAGGGATGAATTTCTCTGCTGTTTCAAGAGAAATTTGATGCAACATGTTAGAACACCTGTTGGCTTCCCCCAATGGTTATTTTTCCTTCATAAACTGGATATGTATAATGCTTTACAAAATAAGACAAATTGATATTCTTTGATATTTAATGTAAAAATATAGTGGCAGAATATTTTCCTGATAAGAAATCTGTTTGCATATACACATATCTGTAACAGAGGGAAGGAGTAACTTTGATTTTCCAGTGATCCTGTGTTAAAATTCCAGGATTAAGAACTGAGCAGTTTTCAGGTCCTTGGAATGCAAGCATGTAGTGCTGCTTGCTCTGAGTAGTAAAGCATTAATGGTGCGTATGTCAAACCCCACAATTCTAAATTATTTGAAATTGCACTTTACATGGAATTCCTGCGTGAGTTTGGGTGCATTTTGGGAGTGAGGTGAAGATAAATAGAGTGACCACAGACCATTCATTTTCTAGGACAGTGCTGTGGCTTGTTCTGAGTACAGGCTATAAACATTTCAACCTGATGTATTCTGTGGGATTTATTTATCTTATATCAGAGTTTTCCTCTAGTAGAACTTTCCCTGATGCTTCCACTCAATTAGGAGCAAGTCTAGGGACAAAACTGGGCTTTAACTTTATTTACTAACAACCTGAGATGATTTATTGGAGGTAGCTTAGAGTAAACCTGCCACCATGACTTCTGTCAGTGCTGCAGGCTAGAGATTCTTCTCTCTGCAGGATTCATAGATGGCACCTGCATTTAAATGTATCCCAAAGATGGAACTGGGTAAGAGGTTCTGCCTTACAATCACTGTTACAGCAATCTGCTTGTGTTGGAAGACAGGATGACTACATCCAATATTGGTGTTACTATAGGCTTGAGGAGAAAAAAAGCAACAGCTTTGGGCTGCTGCCTGCTTGCTCTATGTGGCATTGAATTCTTGTTTGCTGAAGCAATAAAATCCTAAAAACACATGGTGAACCTTGCATTCAGAAGATCCATATTCTTGCTCTATTTATTGCATCAGTCTTTCAGATGCATGTCCTGAATGAATTAACAGAGGAAGAGGAAATAGAACAACTCTTAATTGGCTGGAGTTCAAAGGCTCTGGGGTGACAAGGGAGCAGCTGGCATGCAGTTTTGCTCACCTCCCCCCAGGAGGCACAGCGGGCACATTGGATCACAGGTTCTGGTCCATCTGGGGCACACTGAGCCTTTCATCCTCTTGTACTGGTTGGGATTGTTTTTCTTGTGATAATAAGCTTTAGAAAAAAAACACTAGAAACCTCTACAGGAAAACTTCATTTTTTGTTTGCTTTGCATGCTCTGTAGAAAAGCATAAATGTACAAGCTTGTTGTACAGAGTGAAACTGAAGATCAGAACAATAGCTCAGTGTATCACAACCAGTATTGGTTGCTGATTTCAAAATTTCATTGCTGTGTGTATGCTTTGTGCTTTTAATCCTGCAGGAAGAAGGTAAGAATCTGTCTGTGATGGATTTGGTGTTGCAAATGAGTTCACTCAGTCGCTGGTTCAGCTAAATTATGTTTTTAAAGCACTGATGCCAACAGCTGAAACACGGAAGTGGATAGTATTGCCAAAGCCACAGCCATTTGACTGTTTCAGATTAAAACAGCTTCTTGAATAGCAGTGGGAGAACATAGATTTCCAAAAGAAAGTTAAAATATAAAGCAAAAATGTTTGCTTTTTGACATCTGATAACACTTTGGTCTGTCTCTTTGGGAATGGCAATGTCAAGACCTCTGTCCACAAGCGTTTGGGAGTGATGGGTACTTAGACACAAGCCATGGAGTGCCAGGAACACACATACTCGTTGGAACCTTTGCTGAACTATTGGGCTAGTGAGGCCTCTGCTGTCTTGGGAGCACATTTGTGTATCATGCCAGAGTGGTTGGATTTTCTAGGTACCTCTGCTGTGGCTACTTTTCTGTCAGGAATGCTCTTGAAGCTACTTCTGCCAGCAGAGCTCGCCTTCAAGAAAACAAATAGATGGTTTTAAGCTTGCCTGCTAGATGAGTTTCATGATTTTGAAAATATTAATGTAGATCTCTGATCAAGACTTTGAATTAAGTTGTCTTCTGTAGTGTTTGTCTTGCTGAACCCAGTTTGTTGTAACTGCTCTGCCAAGTGTGCATGAAGGCTGAAGCTCTTGAAACTGGTCCATTTGTAGTTGCTCCTTTGATCTTTTCCTTAGAAGTGTTTACTTCCTTTGGTTTTGTCTGATTTTTAAATTTGTTACGTTTCTGCTGTCAGGCTCTGTGAAATGGCAGCTCTGGGGTTTCTGACACCACCTGTTCAAGTTTCTGTGAGGTTGTGATTTTAAGTTTGCCGTTGGTTGCTCACTGTGGATGTTCTCATAGTGTTTGCCCTAGACATTTTGAAAAACATCATTCATCAGAAACTATCAAAAGGGAAAGCATTAGGATTATCTGTTTATTTCAGTTCTTGCACATTTGTTTTCTTGAGTTACTTTCTAACAAATGTGAAAAGCGTTCTGTACTCCCTGCAAGTAATTTGAGCATCTACAGGAGTGTAGCAGCATATAAAGCTGGAATACAAACTAAGTTCCAGTTGCTTTTTAACTATCTGTTATAAATCTGTTTATAAGTCTGTTATATCACTATAGATACATCATAATGCCAGCTGCTAATAGAGAAAGGCATTTGATTTGATCTAGTCTGTTAGTTGTTTTGTTGTTCTGCTCCTACTTTTTTTTTCTTTTTTTCCTTTTTTTTTAAGATAAGTAAACAAAAGAAATATGTGTTTTCCCTTTGGAAAGGTACCTGTTTACAGCTGCCTGCAAAAAAAGATGGGTTCTTAAGTGTTTGGGCTAGTCTAATTGCAGACTTTTAAAGAAAAAAAAAAAAAAGGAAATACGATGGTGTTTCTAAAACCATCAACATATGATGTGCTGTTTTAGAATAATGATATAGAAAATGCATTTCTGGAATTGTTGTGGCAAGAGAAAAAGGAGAAACCTCTCAAACAGTGCAAGAACAGATAGTCCCAGTATAATTTAGAGCAAATCTAGATGTGACTAAGCCAGACAAGGACTGTTACTGTCCCATGTTGTCTTAGATTTGATCCCTAACATTTTCCTGCCTGTCCAAATAACTAACAGTCTGCATTGACAAAAAAAGTTCTGCCTTCGGGGTGATGGTGTTTGGGCAGGAGAAATTGCTAGCTGTGGGAAATGCTCTCCATGAGAGCAGAGTTTCTCTGCTATTTCGTAGAATACTGCAGTTATGTTTTCAGGGAGTGGAAGAAAAGAAGCAATAGGATTGAACAGGGGAGATGGTTGCTTTGATTTTGCAGAGCACTGTGGTTTCTCATGGCTTGTGGTTGGACCCTGGGAATGGGAAACATCCCCAGCAGGAGAGAGATAGAAACCCTTTGCTGGAGAGGGGCTGGGCGAGGAGCAGAATGGATGTGGTGAAGAGCCAGCTTTCCTTGTCTGGGGCGTTTCAGCAGCTGCTCAGCTGGTTCCCTTTCCAAGATCTATTTGATGGAGCAAATCTGAAGTGTGTTACCTATTGAAAAGCTGAGTGAGAGCTGTTGCTGAGAATTTCTCCACTGCTGGTAATTCTGACTGACTTTTTCACGCACGTCTATCCGATACTAATTCTAAGCCTTGAGTCAGTCAAATTTTCCAAGCAGTCTCTTCTTGATTAGCCAAGCTGTAAATGCCTTAATGATTTTGAAATCTGCAGTTGAGTAAAGAAAAGCCTTGGGAAAGAATGTCCCTAAAAGACAAGTACATCCTAGTAGGTATATGAAAACCTAAATCGGTTGAGTTGTGGGGAGGAGGGACAGGGTTATTTATGTTGTAAATGGAAATGACCATTAGAAATGAAAATGTTGACAAGCAGTTCAGTTTTCTGAGTTACATCATCTTTTCCTGTGTGCTACAACCTGCTCAATGCTTTCAGTCTGAAAAGTTTTGTGGGAGAAAAAGAGGACTTGGCTGTAACTTTGATAAACATGTAAATGTATTCATCTGACTTTGCATCTTTGTGTCTCTTGTTATCTCATTTCAGCTGAAATTTAACAAGCTTTTTCTTGTCTGACAATTTGAACAAACAATGTTATTCCTAGAGAAGAGTTTGAGCAATTTTTTTTTTCTTTTTAAGAAACATGAAAGGAGCTGTGTACATTAAGATACAGTCTTTCTAGGACCTTTGTAGGAAAATGTGCAGCAAGCACAAGTGTATTTTTGAAAACAAAGTGACTCTTGTTACTCTTAAAATTTTGCAGCACTTCCCTGATAACATGCCTTCCCAAAAGGCACAGCACAAGAGCAAGGATCTGTTCTGTGGGACAAATTAAAAATCCTGTCTGTGCTGACAGATTAGTCTTTTGACCTAGACTGTTTTGGGGAACAGATGAAATAGCTCTTGGATGTAGGCTTACTTTTGCTTTTGGTAAAGCACAAATGCATTTTCATGCTATAATCAATCCCTCCCTCTCAAATTCTTACTTCTGTCTGATTTGCAAACTACCCTTTAGGTGTTGCATCCTATCTTTCTCTCTGAAAATAAAGTCGATTGGGAAGAACAGCAGCTTTCAGACAAGGAGACTTCATTGAAACTGGATGAAGATGCAATATTTCTAATAATGTAAAACTTTAGGCTTGGAAGAAATTTAAGATCTGCTTTTCTTAGTAGGAAGAGAAGAAAAAGGATTGATAAAATAGTAAGACACAATGGTGTTGCTCCTAAAAATGCACTTGGCCTGCACAGCTGTCTTGGTTTTAGGCCTGTTTTTACACTGGGTTGGAGATTGGCTTGTTTTGAGAAGGGGGAATATCTGTACCTTCAGAGTAGCCCCCCGAAGACCCTGCAGGCAGATGCTGTCAGCTGATGTTCATCCTTCTCATCTCCTCAGCACTTCTGGTGTTGCTTCTCTGCAGTGAGGAGTCGCTGCAGGGAGGAGGTACTGAAATCATACTTTTGGTTAGAGAAGGGCAAGGCTTAATTTCAGCCTGCTTTAAATGTCAGTGTTTTCAGCAGTGTTTTTATGGCTTGTAATACCTATGTGGCTGCAAGTCCTGGTGCTTCCCTAGAGCTCAGCATCCACGGGTGCCTGGTGTGGAGTCAGATGACTTCAGTGAGATCCATCTCAAGAAGAGGGAGCTCTGCCCCATTGCACGATGGATTCTCTCCCCTGTGTGCATGCACCCAGTGGACTGGGGTGTGCATGTGGCAGGGGGTGGGTGAGAGCGCACAAAGGGGTAGGGATGGAGCAGAAAACAGCTGCAGGATGCACACCTGCCCAGCAGGAGATTAGGTGGGAGGTCTCCCTGGCAAAACCCCTCTGCAGGGGTGGGTTTCACCTGCTGGACCTTCATAAAGAGATTCTTGGTGGCCAGTTGCCTCAATGTACTTATCATAGCTGTCATTTTGGTCATTGGTGATGTTTGGCTGATCAAATCTGGTGGCAGGTGTTCTTGGAATCTGAGCAGAGGCAGGAAATGAAAGATCAGAAGGGATGATAAAGGCACAAAAAATAACAGGCACATGAAACCAAAATTTTGATTGCTTGGGCTCTTTTATTAGGTTTTAACAGTGCTGCAAGGCAAGTGAGTTTTGAGGCAAAGCCATATGAATCCTGTATTGCTCTCGCTTCTTCAAGATCATGGGAACATACACACTCATGTTGATACTGCTTTGGTGGAAGAGATCTGCTGGTTACTTCTTTTAAAGTTGATTTGTACTGAGGAAGGCGTTAAAAATATTGCAGATTTTGAATTAGCTGCACTGAAAGGATTGAAATATAAATGGATAGAAATATAAATGTTGCCTTGTGGAACAGCTGGGAGAAGGTATTCACTGCATGGCCCATTTGAGACAGGAAAGCTGTCTGTCAGAGAATTGAAAAAAAAATCTTTCCTCATTTTGGTTTTTTGTCCTAGAAAAGAGTAATGTATCTTGAATCCTCCCAGGTGTCAGAAGTATCTTCCCTGGCTGAAACTGGTGTATTGGTATAGGGGCGTTATGACAGAATGAGTGATGTGTCTGTTGCAGGGATTTTGTTTGTTTAATTTAAGTTGAGCTTCCAGAAATCTGAGTGGTGGCTACATCTGAGTGATGTGCTCTGAAGCTGCTGTTTGCATTGAGGCTGTTGTTGCATTATCATCTAAATCAGTTCTGGCACCAGTGAAGAAACAATGACAACCCTTTAAGTGTAAGAAAAGACAAATGAAAAGTTAATAAGACAGAAATCATCTGTATCTCAAATTGGCACTTGTAAGATGACTGTAGGTGGTTGTTAGGACTCCATATGTCTTATTTTCCTGATCATGTAGGTTTGCTTACAAAATCAGCACAGAAATTTAACAGCAGATATCTCCAAAATGGCTTTAGTGACTCATTTTAAAAAGGGAAATACCTTATGTGTACTTCTTGTAAACTTGATCAGAACTATGATTCATTTTTGGTTAGCTTGGTTGTGGATGATCTGCAAATTTAGTAGCCTGTGGCAGCACTTGGCTTTTTTCCCCTCTGTCCCTTGGTTTTAAACGATTCTGAAATGTCTGTAGATTACTCTGAAACTGCAGATTATTAGTCCGTAATTAATTAATCTTGGTTGGTTTCCCTGGGAGCGTCAGACAGGAGCTAACATCATTCATCTGCAGAGAACTTCGAAGTGTGTTTTTCAGAAAAACAGGTAAGTCAGTGTGGAAAATACACACAGCTATTTATAGCACATGCCCTCACTGAACAGTGGCTAACACATACCTGCCCTCATTTTTCTCCTGCCCTTTCAAGCAGGCAGCATCCAGGGAGGTGACTTGTTCTGCACTCTGCTTCTCAGACTGGGGGGGATCAGGATGTGAGGAGAACAGTGGACAGTGGGCATGTTGGCTTGTCTGGTGGCACTTGGAGAAAAAGGCCCCAGAATTCATTCTCAGGCATTGCAACTCTCAGTTTCCCCCATGGATTGAATCCCCCTGCTCCTTTCCTGCAGAACTCTCCAGGAGCTGTGTGGAGGGAACTGTGCCAGGTGTTGGACAAGGACTCCAGGAGATAACTGACCTCTCCTCTTCTGCCTGTAACTCTACATTACTGTGGAAAAGCGCACTGCAAGATATGTTTTAATTACAATGTGTCTTGCTGCAGTGTAATTAAGGGTAAAATGCTTGTGCTTTGTGGAGTAGGGCATTTTATTATTGTGGGAAAATGTGCAGCAAGCACGTCATTGCCTCAGAGAGAAGGAAATGAGAATGTAGGAGACCATTTTTATAACAGTTTGCATTATTTTTTGTGAGGACTACTCATGAGTTTGACTTGGGGCAGTCTCTAAAAGATCTCACACTGAAGGAATGTAGTATTTTACTTTGTAGTATTGCATTCCCTTCAGGAAGTGGGCAGACAGAGTTGAGCTGACTCTGGTTTTGGTTGCTTTCTCTAATAAATGCAAATTATTGGGAACTAGAATGCTGGAGTGTTGCAGTATTTTTTGCTGTTGAAATAACAAACAAAAACTATCATATTTTCCAAGATGCATATAAGCAAAGACAAAAATTTTAAAAATATGATTGCTGGCTAGCTGCATTTTGATTCAGATTTGTTACAATATTTTGGTGTGGTAAGTCAAAATTAAATAAACAGTAATTCAGAGTGTTCTCAGAAAGTGTCCTAACAACATCTTTTTGTAGAATTCTGTTTTCAAGATAACTTTTCTGTGTGAAAAATATTTTTATTTCTATGCTCTCTTCCCACCCACATTGCAATTGTCTAGAGGAGTTATGGTTCCTGCTGAGGTTACTGGTTGCATGTGTAGTGCTGAGGAATCAGAGGAGGATCAGAGGCTTTTATATACTGGTAATGACACCAACTTCTTAGACATAACTGGTCACAAGTGAATTTGAGCTTAAGTTTGTGGGAGCAGTCACTCAACATCCCAAGAGGTAGATTATTTGGAACAGCTAGCTCCAGAAACTGCAGTGTAGGTAGGTTCAGTCGTTTGCCACTCTCAAAAGTGAAAAATACAGTATTTCTATTCCAGTCTCTCCCACTCCTCATGTCTGCTTGCCTGGTTTTCCAGCTCAGTTGTGCTGCTGCATTACTTCATACAGCTTTGCTGTAAGCCACCAGATTGTTGAAATTTCCACTCTTGACTTTAACAGTGGCAACTTCTCTGCTGTTAGAGACTGGAGGTGCCATTAGCAGAGGAGGTACTTCTTTCAACTGCGTGTATATTTTCTGTTTTCTGCCAACTGGTACTGTTAACAGAATATGTTGGATTATTTTTATCACAATTTAAACTCTGTGCCTTAAATTCACATGAGAATTCATTCCCAGAAGAGTCCATGCCTTGAACTGAGTCAAGAGATGTGGGCAACAGCTGCTCCTAGGTATTTTGCATTAGGAAGCAGGTGTAGCCAAGGGAGAAGGAGTGTTTCACAGCTAACTGCTGTTCATGAGCCTTTGACTCCTGAACATAATTGTGGTTGTGTTAGAGGTGTTTTAGCCAGGTGTCCTGCCACACGTGTGTTCAAATTGCAGAAACATATAGAATAGCCTGCTTAGCCTTTGACTGATTAGAGGAATTAGCCAAGAGGTTCATACACTGTCATATAAAAGAGTTGTTAGCAGTATGCTGTGCTCCTTAGAGTATCTCAGAGGTTGTAATGCAGTTAATTCAGGGTATCCATTCCTGTTTCAGCTCTCACTGATGATATTGTGAGAGTAGTCTCTTTGTTTTGGTCCCATAGTTCACGTCTTCCTTGTAGCTGCAATGCTTGCTGACTAACTTTTCTTTTCCAGCGGTAGGATAGGGATCATTCCAAGCATCTCAAAAGCAGCACAATGATTTGGCTGTAGGGCACAAGGCAATGGTTTAATAATTTCACTGAAAGTGGAGATTTAAATCTGGAAACAGAGGGAGAAAGTAACCCAGCCCTTCATGCTTCCCAATTCATCAACCTAGAGCTAATATGGAAAGTTAATTATTTGGATATTAATTCAACTCCACGGCTCTGTGGCTTTTGCTTTTCTGTTCTTTGCAGGTGATGTTAATGGTTAGTCTGCATTTAGAGACAATATGGGGAAAAAAAAGCTCCATATGTAGAGATTCTTTCAGTGGATCATGAATGGTAGTGTCAAAATCTAAAGAATAATAGAATGAACTACTGTAAAGATCTTACTTCGATAAATTTGATTTAAATTAATAAGTATTTAAAATTAATATATTACATATATCTACATATTTTAATTTTTATTGATTGTTGAATGTATTGCTTCTTCTATAAGTAAAGTAGATAGTTCATTTCTTTTGTTGGGAATTTGGGTAACCTTCAAATACAGTCAAAGTGCAGTTCATTGCCTGGGGTGTGTTGGATCAGTATCTAGATACTGATTGCAAAGTTACACATTAAGTGTCTGTAATAAAATTAGTTCCTTATTATCCCTTGTGTAACCCCCCGAAGAAACAGGAGTTGCTGTTGTGCTCAAAGCTATTGGGTTTTCCTGCACACTGTTCCAAAGCAGATCCTGTGTTGAAGGCTGCCTACTGCTCCAGGCTGTGTGTTCCTAAATGTCTTGTGAGTGCAGGTGCCCCTTGTAAATGGGGTGAGAACTGATGAGCTGGGCTGTGTCCTGCCCTGCTCCAGTGAAAATCTCTTGCTCTGCTCAAGAAACAGACAAGTTACCAGGTGCATCCTAGCTCTGGGTGGTTGTCAGCATTCCTGCATTCCTACTGTCTACCTTTTTTGAGCAATACTTTTGTATTTAAGATATTCTGCTGTTTGGTCTGGGTTTCTGACTGTCTTTGATACCTGAAGATTACAACACACAAGTTTCTCAGCATTGAAAACTCCCAGAATTACTTTCTTTAAATACTGAAAATGCTTGTTCCAGGTAAGAAGTCAGGGCAGTGTCAGCATCTTTGAAACACACAGATTCATTTATGTTATCTTTTTATTTACCCTAATAGAATATTCCTATCCAGACAGCCAAGGTTGTATTTCTTTAAAAACAAATAAATCTTGTGAATGTGGGGAGCAGTGTTTGGCATATTGAATAGCCAGGGCCTTGTGCACTTATAGTTTTGTTTTCCTGCCTTGTCAAAGAATATTATCTTGCAGACTCTGAAATGTTTTGGCCTTCAGAAAGATGAGCTATAAAGTTCACTGGGGGAAAATCGATCCTTATCATCTCTCTCCACATTGTTTTCCACCTTCCCCAGCTATCATATTTCAAATCCCAGGCTTTGGTCCAGCCCATGCACAGTTTTTTTGACTGGCTTAGTCAGGGATGCGATTTCCCTCCTTTTACCTGTTACCCTTAGTTTATAGCAATAACGTCTGCTGTGTGAAACTGCTGCAGTAAAATTGTTCCTCTCCCCGTGCAAGGGGATTAGCTGTAGAAGCAAAGGACACTGCACCTTCCACCACCTGGGTGGACAGCTTTAAGCCATGGTTCTAATCAGAGCAGTTTGTCTCCTGTGTTTTGATGTGACGGTGTTGCAGTGTGGTGATGGTTCTCCCCAGTGGCTGTGGGAGGGGCAAGCTTTGGTGTGTAACCCTGCAGGTTCAAAAACCCGCTGCCATCGCTGTCCCAGGGCAGAGAGGACCCTCACTGCGTCTGGCTGTGCCTCCTTCACTCTTGTACCAGAGCACAGTGCTGCTGGTAGTTGCAGCAACATCTCTCAGCATGCAGCTGAAACAGCCATTCGTATTTAGAGCATAAAACTCCTCAAGCCGTATTGTTGTTATTGTCCTTTAGCAGCACAAATATCAGCAGCCAGCTTTTGGTATACAGTATAGAATTATGAAATAACAGGTGGTGACCTCAGTCCCTTTTTATTTTGTTTGTGATTGTTGCTCACGATTCAGCAGTGAGTCTTCGCTGAAGCCATGCCCTCTGCTGGAAGTTACACTGTGGAATTCTGCCTTTAGGCACGGCGAGGTAGAGGTTTTTCAAGCAGCTGTTTCGTGTGGAGAAGAGAGGTTTTACTGCATGAGTTGCATGAAGCACTTCAGAAAAACACTGCAGATTTTTTACTTTCTTTCCTTCCCCTTCCCTTTTTGCCTTGAGTTAATTAAACCACAACAGACAAAATGTTTTTCTATGGACAATACCATAATACCTTTAGCAAAAAACATGCTTTGTATAAGGATGATTTCACCTTCTACATAGAATTGCCAAGGAAGGGATTTTCTTCAGGCAGACACCTCTGATGTCACATCACACGGAAGCAGATCACAGTCTGGGTGCTGCCTTTAAGCAGGTAGACCTTGCATCCTGACTATTCTAAGGCCAAGTTCCCTTGTGTCCGTGCTGCAGGTGGGACTCTGGAGGCACACCGGAGCCTGGAGGGGCCGGGAAGGAGCACCTTACAGCACGCTGGTGCCATCTGATGGTAAGCTTTCACAGCAACTTTGCCCCCTTCCCATCAGTGTCAACAAGCTTTTTATTTATTTTATGGGAGTCTATGAGATAACATTGGTTGCACGGTTTTAGATATACCTTTCCGAAATAGAAGTACTATATTAATTTTTAAAAATCTACAAATGTTTTGTGTAATTTTCCTTATTTATCCTGTGTTTTACAAACAGCTTTACATTAAACTACAACCTACAATGCAACTTTTTTTCACTTAGTTTTCTTTTTTTACCCTCCAGAAGTAACTATTAATTACAGACATGGTCTTCCTGTGATAACTCTTACACTGCCCACAAGAAATGAACGCTGTCAGTTCACTGTCAAGCCAGTAATGACAACTGTAGGAGCATTCCTGCAGGATGTGCAAAGAGAAGATAAAGGAATTGAGAGAGCTGAAGTCTTTGCAACAGGTATCTTGTTTTTCTGTTATTCCCTGAGATAAATGCATTTCTTTCCAAATGGACTGTACTTCTCTTCTGAAGCAGAAATTCAGTCGTCCATCAGGTTTAGCACTGTTGCTGTTGGAGTAGTTCTTAAATGCTTCTAGGGTTTATTGTTGTTTCAGAGTTAATAACTGAGTCCTCTTGAAAAGGCTGATTAAATTGCAGAATTGATTCTATTACTGTAACTCTCCTTTTGTCCCAGTAGTGTCCTCTGTTGTTTTTTCAATTAGTTTCTCCTTGTAATGCTGTCTTTAAATAAGTATCTCCTGATTGCCTTGATGACTCTTTCTTTCCTTGTTCTCCAGGATCATTCTTAAAAGACAACCTGTCAGGCTATTGAATGTGATGCCTGCCAGTTGTTCAGTGTTATCAAGAGCTAAAAGAATCCATTTGCCTTACTACAAACTTGTGCATCAGAACCTCAAGAGCTAAGCAACCAGATAATGTGTGCAATAGTAAAGGACAGTGTTTTAAGACATTGAGGAGAATTCATTTATAACCTGGAGTACAATATTTCAGGGCCCTTGGGTTGAAAGGAAACTGATTGCTAGGGTCAAAGGGTAACTGGTATTTTAGCACTGATGTGGACTTTCCTCCTTGTAATATACTGTTTATCAAATTGTTCCAAGTCTTCAGATAATTTTCTCAAGCTTTGCTCACTGTTCTATTTTGTCTCTTTGATTTGCCTGTTGATAAAGACTAACATTGAGTTAACCTTATTCTCCACTTTATTTCCAAGAAAACCTGGTCTGTATTTTGGCAGTGCTCTTGCAACCCCTGCCCTGGTACCAGAGAAGGATTCAGTCTTAAAACTAAAATTGGGATGTAGGGTTTTTTGTCTGAATCTGGTAGAATAGGTACTTGAATTTGGCCAATTCAAAGCATCTATTTCTCCTCTTCCCTACTCATACTCCTAAAAAGAAAGAAAAATAAGGATGCCTACATACCTATGGAAAGATTTATTTAACAGCAGGTAACACATAGGCAGAAGAAAGGATGGTGTCAATGAAAGCTGATCTGGATTCATAGCTGGGTGGATTCATAACATTCTTTTCTTTCTGGTTGATACTACAGAGGGCTGCAGGGGCTTTTAAAGAAACTGAAAACAGATTGATGTTCCCAGAAGGCTGGAAAGCCACAGACCTAAGAGAAGTTGCTTTACTTTCTTTTGTGGGCACATTTAGTAAAACAGGAAAATACTCCACAGAGCAATTTATTGATGTCCTCTGGAGCAATGGAGATGTGATCTGTGTGGATCCCAGAGTGTACATGAGCTTCAGGAGCTTCATGTACACAGGAGCTTTGGTGCTGGGTTTTTTTGGTCTTGTTTTGCTTTGTTTTGACAGTGTCTGCTATGGAGCAAAAATAGGAAATTCTCTTGAAGATAATTTCCTAAAAGACTCTTTATCTTCAGAAGCCACAGTAAGAAATGGTCATTGTGAGCAGCTGGCCTTCCCCTGAACACAGAAGTTTTTCCCTATAAAGGGTTTCTTAGTGGGGTGAGGCCAAACTTGTGCTGACAGCAGTTAACCTTTGAGTAATTGTCTGCTCTTGTGCAGACATCCAGGACCCTGGATTTCACTGCCAGGTCTCTTTCCTCTCTTCTATGTCAGCAAAAGCTAACTATTCCTACATCAGTGTAAATGTGGATCACTTGACGTAATTCCTGCAAGAAATCTACAAGTCTGGCATTTCTGGCATGGACAGGCAGCAGATTCCAAAATGGAGACAAATTTGAGTTGTTTTCACCTTGTCTGATCTGTTTAAATACACCCCCATCCCCTCTGATTTGGGAATACTTAGATTAAAACAGTGACTCAGAATAGTTCTCTGCTGTTTTTGTCAAGTGCCAGACGATTGTAATGTTATAGAACAGCTGAGATGTTTAATTTATTAGGAAACTGATGCTGTAAAGAGAAACCATTGGCCAAGTACTGAGAGTTGAACTTAAATATTAATTATTAAAGAAAAACTATGAAGCCTTGATTAAGTGTAGACACACTTCTGTGTCATTTAACCATTAAATGAAAGCTAACCTTAACTGAAGTCATCTGTGCTGTGTATGATGACTTGTTTTCATTATCTGTGGATTTGATTTTCATCCTGCAAACCTTTTGTAGACAAAAAAATGACCCTTTGTCCACATTGGAACAGTTGTGTTTAGGTACAGGATTGAAAGTAGCCTTTGCTTAAAGCCTGTGGGGAATTTTCTAAAATACAATACCTCCCTTTCCTCAAAACTTTTCTTTTTTTTAGTTAATAAAAGGTTGCACAAGTTAATAAATCAGTGATGTATTCAGAACATCCAGAACAAAAAGCCTGTCTGGCACTTCCTTTGAAAAGCATTTTTCCCTTCAGTGTTATAGAAAGAGTTATAAATGTCACCTTAGTAATGTACATGCAAATGAGTCTTGATGTTTTATTACACTGGGAAAGAAAAAAGAAATGAGTGGATGGGCGTATTAATTTTTTGGATTGAAAGTGATTGGCTTCTGGGTTTGCTTTGCCACCCACACAGTGGGCAGGTGAGCCAGCTGGGGTGTTTGCTTGCAGAGTTCAATAGTCCGAGCCTCATCAGATGGGGCATGAGGGGAGGGGTCTGGTGAATAAATAATTGCAGATGTGGGGTTGTCCCTGGAGCCTTTCTGTAGTGGATGTGTGAGGACAGGTGGAGGAGCTGGGACAGTAGCACTGACAAGTATCTACATACAAAAATCTTGGTATTTTGTAGCCTGTTTGCTTATTCATCTTGGGAGTAAAGCTGCCTAGCCCTTGGCAAGGGCAGGTGCCCCTTCTGTGTATAGAAAATGAGAATCATCTCAAACAGCTACTGTAGGGCAGCTGCTCCATGGCTTTTCAAACCCTCCTGCCACAGGGATGTGTCTAGCAGCAGTGCTGTGTGGCTCTGGGGGCTCTTGGGCAATCTGAACCCCAGTGTGCTCCTGGCAGCCACAGCAGGTTCCTGCTGATGAATCCAGAGCTCCTTCCTGGTAGGAGCTGTAAAATTGTATGTAAAACTTGTGGGGTACCATTCATGTAAATTTCTGCATTTAGGGGGAAAAAAAATAGGAAAGGATTCCAGAGCATCAAAATTCAACTCCATTCCCTGCATGGGACAGCCCCAAGAATCACACCATGTGCTCCTCCTGTTTAGTATTAGCTACCAGTTCTAAAAGTAGAGTTGCTTCCAAACATTATTATTGAAGAAGGCCAGCACTTTTCTACAGGGTTATCTGCTAATATTTAAAACTCTTTATGATAAGTGATCTAGAACTGAAATCTTTCTTCTGCAGATGGTACCAAGGTCTCTGATGCAACCTTGATGGAGGTCTTATTGCTGAATGACTTTAAGCTTATTATCAACAACAAAGCATACAATGTGTCACCTCCTGTAAAAGGTACGAGCAATCCTGAATAACTGATCATCTCTCTTCATTTAATGAAAGGCATGGGAAGTCTCAGAAAATTGGGATCTGGGAGTAAGGTGTTTCTCTTTGGCTTTGTCCTTTAACCATCGGATTGTCCTGCTTTTGGGATTGGAGGTGGGGCGAGAATGAAGAAGGGTGTATTCATGAAATGGTTTATATGACAAATATTTTCTTTTCAGATAAGCTGAGTAGTGAGCATGCTACTGAAATGGAAGACATCAAATCCTTGGTTCACAGACTGTTTGTGGCTCTACATTTAGAAGATCACCAGATCAGGAAAGAGAGAGAATTGCTACAGAAAGTGGACCATCTGAAAGGAGAGCTGCTGCCTCTTGAACAGGTTGGAAAGTGGGGGTACTTATTTTTTTTTAAACTCAAAAGCATTTCCTTTCATCAGAAGTATGTCCTGTGACAGAAGAAAATCAGTATAAATGGCTAAGGTATGTCTTCTGTTTGTTGTGTAAATTAGGTCAACTCAAGTAGAATGCAAATTATTTTTGATTCAGCTCTTTTTCTTCCTTTTGTGGATGTTAATGGGGTAAAAACCACAACACCTGGAGAAAGCTGTCATGAACATGGCTGTTACTGAGATTGGAAGGCCATTTGTTGAAATGTCATTGAAAGTCACTTGTTGCTTTATGAGTTCTGAATACCCATGACAGCAAAAACCCACAGTAGTGGGGTTGACATCATCCATGGCTTAGGATAGTGGACAACAGGACTCCTGCTTTAAGAGGGCCAGCCTCAGTGTTATCCAGAACTGCCTTGAATGGTAAATGGCAATTCAACAGACATAGATCTCTCGTAGTGCAAAGGGGAGATTAAAAGCAGAAGATTTTGGTGCACAGTGGCAAGAAGATCTGGTTGCCCTTGGACTTCAGTGCTTTTATTTTCTCAGCTGGGTAAGTCAGTTAGAGGTGTTGGTAAGAGATGCTGAGAAAGGATCTAGCTCAGGGGGAGAAACATAGTTGAGGAGCTGTTCATCGAGGAGTATTCCTGTTTAGCTGAACAGGTTTCTGCATTTCTTTTCTTTAGATGAAAGCCAGAATCACGGACAGTGCAGATGCAAAGACCTCCAGGCTTTTGTGGGTTGGCCTAGCTCTGATGTCCACTCAGGGGGGAGCGCTGGCGTGGCTGACGTGGTGGGTGTACTCGTGGGACATCATGGAGCCAGTCACGTACTTCATCACCTACGGGAGCGCCATGGCTTTCTACGCCTACTTTGTTCTCACCAGGCAGGTGAGTCCTCGCCTTCTGAATGTCTGGAACATTGAAAAGAAGGAAAACTGAGTCTGTGAGTCATAATGTTTGTGCTCCGATGGAAGCAGAATTCAGTGAGTGGCCTTGCCATCAGACAGGGACTTGTTTGATCCCTGATGCGGCTGGATACAAACATTATGTTATGCAGAATCAAGCAGGTACTGCTGCACATGAACCAGCTACTGAGCATAGCTACTGTCAATAAGATTTCATAACCTAGGGAATGAAAAGTGAGGAAAGAAGTCTCTCCTTTAAAATGTTTGTAGATCACTGTGTATATTAAATGGCACCTTGCTCACTGCAGTAACAGGAGAGCAGCTAGTAGTGCTGTGTCAGTTTGTGAGTGCTGCATTATAGCACCGAATCACCCAACAGTAGTTTATATTTGCTTGGGTTTATATATATACAGTGCAGGGTACCAAACTGTTTGTAACTCTGGCAGTTGCATTACTGAAATATATTTAGTGCCTGAAAAAATGTTATTGCTCTGCTCTTCATAATCTGATTGCTTTTCCATGACTTAGAATGAATGGAGGTAAATCTAGGACAGCTGAAATGGAGCAGGAAGCAGGCATTGTGTGGAAACAAAAAGTTTGCTCAGATCTTAATTTAGCTTCACAATACAGACTTGTTCTGAAATCCTGTTAAGACTTTGAGAAGTGTTTCTTTCTCCTGTTTTAGCTCTGTATTTTACTCTCAAAGTGGACCTTTTTGGTGCTGAACTTTTTATGATGAAAAACACTTTTTGTTGTCGAAGTATGTAGAAGAGTAACCAACACTTTCTTCCACTATACCAAGGGATCTATAGACCTTGTGAGACATTAGGTTCCTTCAGTGAAAAGGGGAGATGTGTCTGGTTTTTTGAACAGCTGGCTTAGAATGTGAGTTTTACTCCTTCTGACTGCTTTTTAAGAAGGGCTAAAGCCATTTGTACTTTTTGTGAGTAGATAAAGAGATTACTACTTGGCTTTTTTGAACAGCTGCTTATGCCATTGCTTAAGACTTCCAAGTAAGTCCTCAGGAAGTAGTTCCTGAACTTTCTCTGACTCCTTGGAAGTAGACTCCATTGACTGAGGTGGCTCCAGTCATGAAGATTATGCTATGTGTTTATTGTAACTGAAAATTCCTTTAAACGTGATGAAAACAACTCCTACTGTGTGTTTAAAAAACCCTTATGGCCCATGAGAGCATAAGTTCATGTGTAGCCTCCTTACAAAACATACACGGGTGCTGGACAAGGTAAGTCTTCCTGAAACAGCCTGAGTTTCTAATGTGTTGACCTCTCCTCAGTTCCCTTGCTAACCACAAATTCTCCTTCCTTCCCCAGGACTACATTTATCCTCAAGCTAAGGACAGGCAGTTCCTCCACTACTTCTACCGCAAATCCAAAAAGCAGCGTTTTAATGTGGAACGATACAACAAGCTCAAAGATGACCTAGCAGAGGTATTTAAGTGCAGTCCTTCAATAATGATGCAGCTTCTGGCTTAGGACGTTTTCAGTAAACTCTCAGCTAACAGAAAATTGACCTCAAGGCTTGCTATCAAAACACTGTATTGCTTATCAGCCAGTTTCAGCTGTTCAGATAATCATACAATGTTTGCCTACTACTAATGTAGGTCATCAGAAAGGGAGACCTTAATGAATTTAATTTAAAACAAGTCAGTTTATCAGCATGACATCTGTTTTTTACATATTCTAATTAATGTTGCATTTTTGGCCATTTAATACAATAGCTCCATTTATTTTGGGCACAGTATGTTTGCTGCACTGCTCTGGTAAACAAATCTCCTCCCTTGGAAGAAATTTGCCTTGCAGGGTTTAACATTTGACATCATAACCTTATTCCTTAGGTAAAAGACTTAGATTTACAGAATATGGGTGACTGGATGGAAAAGGTGGTATGTACACCTAGGAGAAATTTGGTGGCCTTCATGAAATTGTTGTTGCCAGTCTCTTACTCCTCAATTATTACTCCTCCATCCCATCTTGACAGCCCTGTATTCAATATCTCATAAAAGAAAATGGAAAATACCCCTAATTTTGGCTCAAACCCCATAGTTCAGGGTGTAATTTCATGTGCCATAATTGACATGATGTTAGAGTTCGATCTTTTTTCAGTGGCCTGGGGGTATGAATTTTTTAATTGTCATTTCAGGAAAATAATACTTTAGGGTGTGGGTGAGTGGGTTGATGGGCAGGGTTCGTGCTTCTCTCTGGAGACTGCACGACTTGAGCAGGTCTGTCAATGTTGAGCATCCTCCATTTGATTGGTTTGCTTCCCTGCCTAAGACCAATGCCTTTTGAGAAAAGAAAGACAGTGCATATGTGAAAGAGGAGAAAGCAGAGGCTGCAGAAGGATGAACTCTCTCTCTCTCTCTCTCTCTCTCTCTCTTTCATTGCAGGCAGAAGAATCCCTGAGGCGTCTGCGCCAGCCTCTGCATCTGAGGCTTCCCATCCAGGAAATCAATGACAAGGACTGACTTTGGTTTTGTGTATATTGGAGATGCCCTTTCAAAGCTGAGATGAACATTGAGTTATTCCATAGTACCTGGGTATTTTTGACCACTAAAGTTTTAAAAGTTGCAATAAATAGCTTTAAAAATTATTTGGTCACTTGATGGTTTGGGTTTATTTTGCTTGTTTTTTTGTTTTTTTTTAACCCTACAAAGAAACTGCTGAAGCAAAGTTCTTCAAAATATTTGTCAAATATCATTAGTACAATGGAGGCATTGTTACTGCTGGTAAAACAACAGAACAGACAATGATGGCTTTTTTAGTACCATTTACTATAACACAACAGTAGCTCACGGGGTAATTAACTCTGCATGGAGTAGTAAGGATTACTGTTTCCTTTTCCCTGGTCTGTGCGTTGACTCTTTGTAACACCACAGGTGAAGTTTAGATTAGCGTGAAAATTAAGCTTTCTTAGTAAAAAGTGCTGGAAAAGTAAGGCATCTCAAACTTGTCATTATGTTTCATTGTTGCACTTTATTGAAACAATTTATCAAAACATTCAAACAGACATGATTTATAAAAGTTTAAAAGTGGGTGTAGTAAGATACAACATTTATGACTCAGAACATAGTACATGGAGAGACTTAACTAAAGCAGAGCCAGTAAACGGATTTTTTTTTTCCCCAGGAAGGTGGATTAAGACACTTTGCTCAGTTTGAGTTCTCTGTTGTCTCTCAGAGGAACAATTAATAATGTAAAAAAACCCCACAAACAAATAACAAAAAAGAAAAAAAAAAGAAAAAGAAATAATGCTTCAAGTCAGCACCACTGCAATTACTGATGCTGCAGCAGTAACAATCCTGTGGTGACCATGCACCATCCATTTACGTACCCAATGACAGAGGTATGGCTGATCTTCTCCAGGGCCAAGAGGAGGCCTGATCCAACTCAAGGGCCTGAAGTATGAAGGTCTGCCTATTTTGTAGAGCTGCCTAGAGATGTCCAGCAGCTTTAGCTTTAGAGACACAGACAAGGCCAGCTCACCCTGAGTAAGTTGCATGTGGTCTCATCTCACTATTGCTATTTTTCTCCTGAGGATGCATAGCACCAGCAAGCTGTGATTGTGCCCCAAGCTTAAATTATATTCAAGCAAAAGGAAACCCTTTATTAATTAACCCTATTTGATTAATCCTATATGAATGCTACAACTGTATTCAAGGAATTAAGTTCCTTTTTAGTGTTGCAAGAAAAAAAGATGTCTAAAAAGCCCAATAAAGCTACAAAAGCTGTGGATTCTGCTGTCCACAAATTTTAAAAGACACCCTATAAACATATTCCTTGTAAACTGTGCTCTTGGAGCAAGCTAAGTTAATCTAATAGAAGATTAGAAATGTTTTGGAATAGTAAGATGTGCCATAGTTAGATGACAGTCAAGCAAGAAGCTTTTAAGAAAAAAGTAGTCTGAAGCATCAATTTCAATAAAATCTGAGCACCTTCTAATAGTTTGGCACCAGTCAACTTTTCCCAAATTCCCTGAGATGAAGTAATTCTAGCTTTAAAACCACCTTAAAGTTTTAGAAACTATTAGGTATACAAATTGTAATATTTGATCCCAGTGATTTTGCAGACAATCTTGTAGAATATTAAGTCTCCTCAACTAAGAAGGTATTCTTTACTTCTGCAGCAAGTAATAGTAATGGTCATCAGTGCTAAATAATCTACTTAGATTTTGGATGAAAATACAATTTTTTAGTTAACATTGAGGCAAAACAAGGAATCTGTTTTTTCCCTATAGCATCAATGTTTTTGCACACATCCACTCTGCGATACGATACTTTCCTGTTAACAACAGTAAGAAGTTCTGTGAACTCCAAGGAAGATCCATGCTTCCTAAGGGTCTCACAAAAATCTTGAATGTACCAGGAGCCATTTAGAGTGTCACGATGAGAATAGTAGCCTAGAGCAGATGAAGAACATAAAATTACATCCAAATGTAAGCAGTGATACCTCTTGGGAAAATATTTATGAGAGCCACTGTGCTAGCTACTGAAAGAAAGGAATTAATAATGGCTGTAAATCTTACTTTGCCAATTACATAATTTCACTGCAAACTGTAGATGGGAAATGGCTTTGAGAGCACTTGTGCTCAGCTAGGAGGAACATGATTCAGGGATTGGCAGCTTACAGGACTGCATGTCCACTTTGTAAGAGCAGATGGGACTGGGGACAACATACATGGGAGACTGGAGAGAACAGCCAAGTAGTGCAGGGAAATTTATAAGCCATCAGAATCCTGGAAAAGACATGGATGTTTACTGTCAGGAGGCAGCTCAGCCGCAAGACTGATGACAGTGCTTTTGTTTGGCAAATTTAATGCACCTTGATAATTTACTTTCACTTTTTCATTAGCACATAACATTCTTTCCCAGACAAGTAGCTGCTTATCAGGCATGTAAATCAGATGGCCTGGAAACTCTTTTTATTTTTTGGACTGCAAAATGAAGAACTGTTCAGGCTTGTTACAGTGACGTATCAGACACTGGATGTAAAATACGAGAACCTACCTTGTGCCACAGAGTAGCACATGATAAAGTCCGCACCAGCAGGCAGAGTATAAACACCAGCTGCATCCACTTCAGTCTCATTGACAAGGGATTCACTGCTGCTGTCTGTTGAATCGTGAGCAATGACTGGATCATCATGTTTATCACCTCGACAGGCCTGTTGGTGAGAAGAGTCGTTATGCCTGCACCGCTGCCAAGTTCAATGTTAATATGATAATTCTGACACTAACTTCTGTTCAGCTGGGTGTGCCACATTACCATGACTCTGCCTTCAGAAAGACCCATTTACTTCTCTGTCACTTAAAACGCTGGGGACAGAGTCCATTGAAAGCTCAAATATAATCTCAGAATCACTAAGACTGGAAGGGATCTCTTGAGATCATCTCGTCCAACCCCCTGACTCAAGCAGTGTTAGCTACAGCGTGTTGGCTGGGACTATGTCCAGTCAGCTTTTGAGGATCTGCATAGGTGGAGACTCCACCTATCTGTATGGGTGACCTCTTCCAGTGTTTGACCAACCTCACAGTAAAAAAAAAGAGTTTTCTTGTGTTGAGATGAAATTTTGTGTGTTTTAATTTGTTCCAGTTGCCTCTTAACCTGTCACTTGGGTACAACTGAAAAGAGCCCGTCTCCCTCTTACTCCCTCCTACCAGGTGTTTAGAACATTGGTAAGATTCCCCTGAGCCATTTCCTCCAAGCTGAGCAGTCCAGCTCTCTCAGCCTCTCCTTGTATCAAACATGCTCCACAGTCCCTCAATCATCTCTGGGGCATTTTGCAGGACTCACTCCAGTAAGTCTGTGTTTTTGTTGGACTGGGGAACTCAGGACTGGACACAATACTTCAGATGCAGCCTGACCAGTGCTGCAGAGTGGAGAGGAAGAACTGCCTCCCTTGCTGGCAAGGCAGTGTTGAATTACTGCTCTGAAGCACAGCCATCACTACATGCTGTTACACTTCTGCTCTTGGTGCAGTCTCAAGTGTGTTTGTTGAGGGAGGGTTTTTTGTGAGAAGTCATTAGTGACCCCACTATTGTCAGTGATGCAGAAAGGCAACAAGTGGAGGAGAACAAGGTGAGAACACACTCAAAAGATACAAAGGAGCATTACTTCAGAACTGCCACTAAAAAAAAAAATCCACAAAGAATCTTCTTTATAGTGATGAAGTTTCATCATGATGTTTCTTCTGATTTCCAGAGGTGTGTGCTATGCCAACTGTGCTGGAAAAGAACCCAGCGGATGAACTAAGTTAATTAGCTTTTTAATGAGTTTCCAAGTATTACTTAGAACTTAAAATTGAAATTTGAAAGTATTTTTTCCATCTTTGGGACCAGGTTAAAAAAATAAAATAAAATCTGAATGAGTCCTAATGAAAGGTGAATTAACAATATCCTGTTTCTTGCAGCAACTTAGTGCCCTAAGCAAGGTTTCATCTGGGAAAAAAAAAAAAAAAAGAAAAAAAAGAGTAATACTTAGAATTATACTGTAAACTACTACAATTACAACCTGCTGAAGGCCAGGTTCATATATGAGTTTGCTAATTGTAATCTGGATAAAGATGGGATAAAGCCCTGCATAACCTGGTTTGACCCCATGAATCTGCTTTGAACAAGAGGCTGGACCAGAGACCTCCTGAGGTGCCTCCCAACTTTCACTCTCCTGTGAACCAAGGAAAGAAACAGGAGATTACATAGGGTCTTTATCTGACCACTTAGCACCAACAATATTCCTGAGACAATAAAGCCTTAATTTGATTCTTTAGATTCTACAGAGATACCAAGTATAGGTCATAGACAAAAACATGATCAACAACCAATAACAACAACAAATGAAAATTACTAACACCACAAAAACCAACCAACCAGAAATTCCCACAAAAAAAAAAATAGAAAACAAACAGACAAAAAACACAAAACCCAACTTCACTGAGGATCAAGTAAAGGGACTTGCCTGGAAGGAAGCAATGAAGATACAAAGATTTGATAGCTTATCAGCTTAGCCTAGGGCTGTGACCAACAGGAACTGAGCTGAGGCTGCACAGAACTTTCTCAAAAAACCCTGGTACTGCCTTCACTGCTATTAAATGCACACTGACAGTTGATCTAACATGAGCTTAATTTGTGCTTCTTTTAGTAAAATTATTTATTAAATACAGCTGTAATAATAATATCAACAGTAGTATACATTAGGGTTTCTAAAAGAGAAGAATCCTTGTCTTAAATGCCTTGTGGAAAGACCACATCAGGAAAACTGATATCTGTGTTGCAGGAAGATACAAGTCAGTGTTAACTACACTGAATTCAGAAACAGACATCTTACCTGAATGATAAATATCTTTGGTTTCCCTACCAAACTCTGGCACTTGTCTCCTCTGAACATGTCTGTGATTGTCTGAATTTTGATTTTGTCATTGTATGCATATATGTGATCATCCTCACCGTGACTCAGGAACACACACACAAAGCAGTCAGCATCACTGTGGTCATCCATAGAGGCTGAAATGGTCAAGTGGTGTTTAATGACAAAACAGTCACATTTGAGTCTCAAAAAAAATTGTACATTTGCATTGTATCATTTAATCCCCAATCAGTCCTTTTTCAAATGGATGCTATTTTCAGGTAGAGCCATACTGTAAGGATTTCAAGGTGGATTAATCCAACCTGGCTGAAGGGCCACTAACCATAAAAAGAAGAATGTAGTTATCTTCTCCCAGCTGCATGTACCATCTTTCAGCTTTTAGTGACTTAATTAGTTCTCTCCACAGAGGCTTCACTTACATTGCAATAAATAATCTTCAGTCTAACCTTTAAGTCCTTCTAGTGTTAAATTCCTTGTGCACAAAAATTTATTTTAAGTTAGATGAACAGAGAGATTGAAAGAAAAGGTATCTGGGAATAATTTAGACATAACCAATACATAGTCTCTTACCTTCATAAATTTTTTGCTTCACGTCTTCTGCTTTCAGATCATCAAAAAGTCTGACTTCAAACCCAAGGTCTGTCAAACTGTTGTTAGAACAGATCAATGTTAGTAAAAATCTTTCTCAAATTATGTATCAATTGCTACCAACTCAATTTCTTTCCCTGTGGGGGAATTAATACTCTTATGCATTATTTATGAACAAAACTACTAAAGTTGATTTTGAATTCAAACTGGCGTCAAGTACGGGTCTAACACCTAAAGTTACTTCAAAGAGTTTGTCCAAAGAATACTCTGGACTCACTGGACTCATACAGCTTGTGCCAGCAGTTTCTATGACCTAAAAAAACGTGCCTTGAAGCTTTTTAATGATGGCTTTCTTCATCCAAGTTGCATAGGTGCTATGTCTGCAAAATCTTCTGGTATCTACTTAAACACTAGATTTAGGTAACTCCTTATTTTGACCATGATTTCTAAAGTTTAGATTTTTTCAAGGGTTAGTAGAGCAACCAAGTTTCTTACCTGCGTTTCAGATTGTTTCTATCTGCCATAGTCCCACGTCTGTCTGGCAGTGTTAAACGCCAAAAAAAGTGCTCATGATTGAAGATTAATGCAACTCCTCTTCTTTTATGGTTCATTTTGTATTCCTCTGCAGGATCAAGTGATTGTCTGCTGCCACAGATGGAAAATATTCTTGGTAAATGAGGCTGTTTCATTAGTTAAGGCACATAATGGTGCATTTCAGACATGGCTCCAATTCTCCACGTTATGTGTTTAGCTAAATATTAACATAATTGGATAGTACACATGTACTTATTTGGAATTGTAGCTGTCTGTGATTTGCTTCAAATTCTTCTAAGTAAATCAAGTGCTGTATTGTAATCAATAACTATAAACTGGGGATGAGGTGCTAAGTGTAGTGTATCTTGCAAAAGGAGAACAAATGTTTATTTGCCCTAATGAAATGAAAGCTATGACAATACAACAGTTCATCTAAATTTTTAGCAACTAGCTCACAAAATCTAGAAGTTGAAGGACAGAGGTCTTCTTAAGGACAGAATAAATGACCTACCCAGCTTCTAAGGACTTTATCATGGCAGAAAACAAAAATACCTGTGTGTTTGGGAGTAGCATTCTGCAATTTTATTGGTTTACAAGCAAAACACAGCATAGGATGTGTGACAGCACGCTCCGGACTTGGCTGTGGACCCACAGTCATGCCAACACCCGGACCCAAAAGATCGTAAGTGTTGACACGGCTGTAATTAGAAAGACAAAGCAGGCAATCTTTCTGCTTTTGTAGTTATTGGTGCAGAAAACAGAAACTGAAACGCTTCTAGCAACAGCGCTGGCAATAGACAGGTCCAGAGTTCAAGGTGCATGGAATGAGGGTCCAGGCCATGCTGCCCTAGGACTGGCTCTAGTCAGAGCAGTCATTTTTTGCCATGTTAATACTTTCTTTCATGCTATGGAATATTCAGATTTGGTGCAATTACAGGAGAAAGTTGCTTACCATCGTTACGTGTAGACTATCTCTGCTTCTCCACTTTGTTATGAGAATTCCCTTAATGAAACATCTTTTTATAATGTCTACATAAGAATTCAGACAGAGAACAGGAATTTAGGATGCCTGTTCAAAGTCAGGGAGGTTATACAATGTTCTACAATGTTGGCTCGATAACCAATAAGAGAAGTTGGATGCTTTATCACATCCTTCCCATTCTGGGTAGCAAACATGATAAATGCAAAGATTACAAATTTTAGCCTTGTAATTAGAAATTATAAATTTTAGCCTTGAACAATTTCACCTGTACCAGGACCAGAATTTTTTCAGATTTTGGCAATTTCCCTTCCTTAGGATTTGGCTAGGTGGATGGCTAGTAGGGATTTTGGACAGTTTGGTCGCTGGATCGTATGAATCACCATTGAAGGATGGTTCCCTAAACAGTTCTTTCTCTACTCAGCTGTATGAATGAGGCAAAGTTATCAGGCAGGTAGTTTTACTGTTTCCAGGGCTTTCATGGAATCACTGTTCTGTGGTCCATTTCCTCTCCTTCCAGAGGAATACATTCCTGTGCTACAATCTACTACTTAGTCTGTCCAGTGGCTCCTTAGATTGTGATGGGCTCTGCCTAAAATAAAAAGAGAGCACTCCTCATGGTTCCTTCCACATGCCTTCACAATAAGAGTGCTTCTCCATCTGGTGTAGCTAAAACTAGAAACATGTTTTATAAGTGGGCAGAGTTGAATCAAATAATTCTGTTGAATTCTTAACAAAAATCAGAAAACCCTGCACTGACCTCAGTCCCTTGGGACATCTCAGTCACTGCCACCAGAACTTTACCTTATATTGAGTGCATCTACTTCTGTGATGTTCTCATTTCCATCTGTTAGAGAAATCAAAAAGTTATTTAGCCACAAAATCATTCATTAAAAACAAACAAAACTAATTTGAACTTATGCATCCAGCCCTAAAGTTTAGCTGTTAATGTGAACCAAATGCCCATTCACACATCAGGTAAGCAGGCATGCAGGTAAACAGCCTCATTAGTGTTTGTCTGCACCCACAGCTTTTGGAGGCTGGTCTGGAAGTTCTGACTCCAACAGTCTGAATTTCAGGTGGTCAAGACATGCATATTTTTCTATCTGTCTGTGTATCTGTACCTCTGTAAACATATTCAGAGATTATGATTTTATATAACTAACTAGCTGGGTGCAATTTTTAGAGACTCTTAACTCAATAGTTACAATCTTGCATAACTTAAAAATACACTGGTGTTTCTTTTCTTTCAGTAATGCTGCTAATACAAAGCTGAGCATTCTCTTTGAGGTTGGATGCAGCACAAGTCACAACAGACAGTGAAGCAGCTATTGACAACTGAGAAGGTGCAAGATTTAAACCTTTTTTTTCTGCTGAACTATACAGACTTTAAGTACTTCCAGTACAGAATGGACATAAAAGTAACCATGTGGGCACAACAAGGAACATGCACATCTTGGGAGTGTGCAGAACTACAGACTTGCAGATGGTTAGGCCAAAATACTTGTTCCTCTCACTTAAGCATCTCAGTGGCCTATTAAACCCCTACTACTACTGGTAGAGACTAACTATCACATTATAAGAACTGTGTACAAGACTATACCTGTGGTGGGTAATATAGGTCTGCTATCCAGCTGGACGTGGCCTGCAATTATAAGAAGAGTCACATGTACATGCATTTCACAAGTTACTTTGCCCATAAGATACTAGCTTTTCACATCTGTTTTTTAAATGTTATTAATGCCTTTTGCAAAACGAACATAGCTATGTATTGATAGAGGACAAAAGTTCTTGTGACCCACTCCCCCCCAAAACATCATAAAATTTTATAGTCATCAAACTTTAAGACAGAAAATGTAGACATAGGACGAATAGAATTCCTGGGCTACAGAGAACTAAGAAAAGATGGTTTTCCTGTTAATTTAATCCTGTTTAGTAACCTCCTAGTCTTTGGCTTTTCATTGTCACTCTCACATCACAGCTTCATTCAGGTAAACACTATTTGAATTATCATGATCTATGAAAAGTTTTCTGTTTGTCTTACACAGGAACAAGCTTGTTCTAAAATCTGACTGAGACCAACGGGACTACTTGTCTTTAATTTCGTGAAGATGGATTGCTTCAAAGAAATTAGAAATCAGGTATGCACAAGGTTACACTGGAATCTCACAGCAATCTTTCCCTGGATGCTTTTCCGTCTCAACAGGTCTACCATCGGAATCTAGGCACTTAGAAACAACCGAATGGCACACAAAAGAAGTTCCTTTAAGCCTAGCTGCATCTCCGCGAACCCAGGTTTTGCTGCCCTGACTTCTCCTACCCTCCTGGTACACGCCGGGGATCTTCCCCGCTTCCCTGTCCCGCGGCCGTGCCGGGGAGCCGGAGGGATTTTCCCCTGGGTGGGGTGCGGGGCATTTTACGTGCAAATCCATTTCCTCGTTGGCCACCGTCGTGCTTCACCTCGCCCCGTCCCCTTCCTCCTCCTCTGGAAGGAAGGAAGAACGAGGTCCCGCTCCCCATGAAGCGCAGGCAGCGCCCTCCGTACAGTGCTCCCACTCTGGGGGAAGTCTGGGCACTGCACCCGGCCCCTGGCAAACATTCCCCACCCCGCTCCTGCTCCGCGCTGGCTCCAGCAGGAACCCAACAAGAGGCGCATCCCGGCCCTTCCCCGCCGCTTCCCGGCCCTTGCCCTGCTCACACTCGCCCGCCGGCGGCCGCCGCTCCGAGCCCGACATTGCCGTGGACCAAGCACCGGCCGCGCACCGACACAACCCCGCCGAGACCAGCCGAGCCTCCCGCTCTCTTCCTCTCCCCCGCCTTCCGGGGGCGGGCGCTGCTCGCCCTTTGCTCCCGCCGCGGCCGCTTCCTCCGGGAGCGTGGCGAGGGACGGAGCCGGGAAAGCGCAAGGGTGAGGTGTTAAAGCGTGTGGCGTGTGTTTGCTCTCCAGGTGGTTCTTCAGCTACCGCGGTCGAATAACTGCACCGGCTTCTACAAAACCATCGTCCTGAAATGCAATGAGAGACTCCCGTATTCGCTTAGTTTAAATTTTTCAAAACTGTGCTCAAATTCCCATTTCAGGCGCAGTGTTTTCTTTCCAGTAAGGCTCCTGTTCCTCAAAGTGCGTTTTCATTCGGGCACCCACACACAACCCTTGTTTGAGGTTTGGATCCTTGTGCAGCTTTGCCCTGTTCTCGCTTCAGTTCTCTTTGATGATTTCGGAACTGTGAGGCGAGTGACAAGGTATTGACCAGAGTGCCCAGATACCTTAACGAGTATTCCCCAAACGGGAATCACTCGGCACTTACGGCATCAATTGCATAACAAGCAAGTTTCTAAACCAAAGCCAATGAGAAACCCCATTCTTCTGTATAAGAGTTTTACGGATTGTACCCTAGAGGGATCTGAATTTTCTACCCAGCCCACTTTTAGGGAGATAACCTCAGATATGAATGTGCACTTAAGAGAGTGCTGCTACAAGCACAAAAAGCAGCAGATTTAGAGTGGAATTATAGGCATTTTTACCCAGTCTGGTTTTACTCAGGCTTCTTGCACAGGTAAAGATTTTAGACAAGATGTCTCCCTTTGTTTAAGAAGCATGGGTATTTTTAATTACCTTTGCTTGCTTTTCTCTTGTTCGGACTTGTTACACTCAGGCTGCCAGTAGGCAGCTGGATCAAGATAGAACTTCGTTTCTTTGTGCACACTTTAGTTAGAACATGACACTATCACAAGCTCTGCGTATTATACAGGGTAACATGTAGACTCCTACCAAATAGATTCATTTTTTGCCAACTGCAAATCCCAGCTCTCACAGCTCACGCTAGAGCTGCCCCTGAACCCACTGGCAGAGAGACTCCCGTGTGAAGCAGCAGCTGCAGAACCAGAATCTAGAACTCCGTACCACCAGTTTGAACTCGTATTAGCCGCATTTCTCAGTCAGTTTCGCTTAGATCCTTGTTAGACAGAGGTTTTTTCTGCTTTGTTTTGCTGGAGGCTAAGAGCAGCCGCAGCCGCTGTGTTCAGATGAGTCACCCGTAACTCGATCGCAGTGTGTGCAGCCCGAGGTGGCACTGGGCTGGTGTGCGTTTCCAGCTCATTGCAATATATGAAGGTTTTATTGTCAGACATGCCTATTTGTTAGGAAACGCTTTCAGATCGTTGCTGTGGCTCCCCAGCAGGTGGGTATTTTTTAAAAAAAAGCATTATGGATGGATCAGAACTGCAGTCTGAAGAAGCAAGTTTGATTGTCCTGACTACACACAAACATGCAGTATTGAGTTAAATGAGCCGCTATCTATAGTATTGTTATACTTTAATCCAGCATGAAGCTAAACACCACAGCGCTCTTCACTCACTCCCCCCAGTCGGATGAGGGAGAAAATCAGAAGAAAGGTAAAGACAGTTTAACAGGAGAGAAGAGGGGAAAATAGTAGTAAAAGGATATACAAGACAAGTGACACACAGTACAGTTGCTCACCACCCATTGATCGACACCCAGCCAGTCCCCAAGGAGTCATCAGTGCCCTTCCCTGACCAACTCCCCCCCAGTTTCATTGGTCACCATGATTCCATGGTGGTGTGGGATATCCCTAGGTTCAGCTGGGTCTGCTGACCTGGCTGTGTGTGCTCCCAAATCCTTGTGCGCATCAGCCTCCTCCCTGGCAGGGTAGCAGGAGAAGCTGTGTTAGCTAGCCTTCATCTTAGGGCCATGGTCTGCAAAATGCATTTTGCATAACTTGCAGGTAACTCTAATCAAGGATTTCTGCCACAAGAAAAGCTTCTGCTAAGTAAAGACTACCAGGAAGAAATGAAATTCCTCCTGTGGTTTGCAAGCAGAACTATCAAAGTGCTATTCAGCAGTATTAAAGCTTTTTTTTAGTGTTTTACATGGTTAGAAAAAAACTCTGGGAGGCTTTCATGGTACAATTACAGGTCAGCACAGGAAGGAACAAAACCCAGCTCTTTCCAACAGTGAAAATTTTCTGTGTTGTTGTGGTTTAACCCCAGCCATTGACTGAGTATATAAGTGTACACACACACACACACACACACAAGATGGGGAGAAGGAGAATCAGAAAAAGTGAAACTCATGGGTTTAGGTAAGAACACTTCAGTAACCAACATAAACAAAAATAATAATAAAAATGAAAAGATAAAGAGAGAGACGAATAAACCCTAAGACAGACAAGTCACACACAGTACAGTTGCTCACCACCCCCTGTCCAGTCCCCAAGCAGCGCTTGGTGCCTACCGGCTGATCAGGATGTAAATTCTCCATTTATATACTGGGCATGATGCTCTGTGGTGTCAAATGTTCCTTTGGGCAGTTTGGGTCACCTGTCCTGGCCATGCTTCCTTCCAGCTTCTCGTGCATCTCCTCACTGGCAGAGTATGTTAAACTGATTAGTCCCTGATTTAAGGTAAGCATTGCTCAGTAACAACTAAATCATCAGTGTGTTACCACCACTATTCTCACACTACATCCAAAACACAGCACTGCATCAGCTACTAGGAAGAAAATTAACTCTATCCCATCCAAATCCAGGATATGCATTCATTTAAACACCTAGTTGAATTATAGTGGTTTGGACTCGTGGTACTTTTGTCATTTTAAACAATGTCACTATCATTCCCTGCTTTAATGTTAAAAAGATTTTTAGGGCTACAACCATGGAATTCCAGGGTAATTCAGAATTGCTTCAATTCTACGGTAGAAAATAAATGTCACCAAAGCAAGAGGAACTACAAGTTAATCTAGCAAAGTTTTGGAAAACTCTACAGTAATATTTCTCTTCTAGTGCTACTTCATATCCACAAATAAGAAAAGAAACCTTGAGACATGACCAAAGAACTTTAGCAGAAACTTTTTCTTTATGAAGCCATCATATTCACTGTCACGTACAGTAAGCTCTAGTGACAAACAAACCAAAAATATAACTGGTAAAGAAATAAAACACACAAAATTATATCACATTACAGTCCATGAGTCCAGTGAATTTTATGCATTTAGTTTCTATTACCTGTTCACAGATGCAATATTTTAATTTTCATTCCTCTCCTGTGAATATCTAAAGCAGAATTGCTTCTTAACAAAAGCAAATTATTATCTTTCTAACAGAGGACCTAATGCAGAAGTTAACTAAGGACTGATACCTGTAGATAAGCAACAAACAGAGAGAGCAAATTCAGGTAATTCAGACATCAGATGATTTTAGCTAGAGAAGTCAGAGAGGGAACAGGTGACAGAAGTACAGGCTCACATATCCATCAGCCTCACAGAGGGCAACTTAAATAAAGTTTTTGGGCACACTGATCTTAACTATGGAACTTGGTTTTTTAGTTTTCATCAGAACAGACTAAATGAAAGCAAAGATGAATACAGTAGCCAAGTTGTGCCACAAGAGAAATATAAATCAACTTATTTGTACATAGCCTTTCCGTGCATACAATACACAACACAAAATGTTTTATTCAAAAACAGACATTTGATGAATTTTTAAAAAATAACATAGAAACTACATTCCACCATTCTGTCAAATCAAAAGTACATCCTCAGGCTGCAAACTGTTCATTTTACTGGACAGCCCTTAAAAGGATCAATGTATTTGATCTGAAAAGTGATGCAGAAGTAAGGCACTGATATAGAATCAGGTAGAAATATGTAGTGCATGTACATTGGCTTGGGACATTTTCCTTGTTTTTTAAACAACAAACCTGCAGGATGACATACATGAGAGAGAACTGAAGGAAACTGCAGCAGAAACGTGCAAGTGCAGGCTATGTGAGATGTCTCATATTAGTACACATAATACACTCTTTCCTGTTGAACTCATCAGATGCTTCAACTGCTAGTAAACCTAAAATTTGACCTGTATTAAAAATCACCGGAGAATTCAATATAACTCTTTGGTGCCTCTGATGGCCCCACTACAGAATTTTCTCAGGAACATTAAAATGGCACCAGCAGTTTACAACAGCATGCCCTAGGTGCACCTACACCAAAGGAAAGCAATTTCAGTTCCCAAGCTTCTGGCATAAAATGGAGAGAAGGATGACTTGTTTCTTTTTTACATGAATAAGAATATTGTAGTGATCTTCAAATCAGTCAATTCACATCAGTGTTTAATGTATCATTGTCTGAAAAGCATAAACCAAAGCCTTGCTTCATTTTGGCTGAATCTTCGGCTTTATTCTGCACCATGAGATCTCAGTGTCTTCTTTCAGAGATCTGTCTTGCCCTCATAATGACACATACAAGCAGCTCTCTGGCTATCCAGGTATGGTTTGCATCCTAAATGTATAACTGCATCAAACAACAGCTGAACAGTTGATTCACAAGCTGCAAGCAAAGAAGAGTTCAGTTAAAAGTACTCTTTGAGTGGAATATGAAACTAACAAACTGAGAATGACTCTAAGAAAGAAGCAATCTTCTCTGGGCATAGCAAATAGACTGTCAAATGAAACCAACAGAATTATTTAAGTTTTGACTAAAGATTTTTTATATGCCAAACAAAATGAAAATTCATTGCATATAGAATGTTATCTGTGTTGGAAACATACTGAGTCTTAGCAGATGAAAGAGCTGGTTTACCTCCTCTCTCTTTGCATCCCAGTTTATCCAGAGGTTGTCATCTGTAGCATCAGCTCAATGGAACTGAACAAATATTCACCAGTTCTGACACTAAAGACTAACATGACAATTTATTTACAGCTAAATAAAATTGAGGAGTTCAAACACAAGGTTGTTCTAAACACTTACTGCTCTCAGTGGGAGTATTTATTGTGAAAGTGACATTCTCCAAGTTAAAAAGTGGTTATGTCATGTATCCATCAGATGCCGGCCAATGACCAGAAGGAATATCATATGGCCTGTTACTAAGAAACCTAACATTTATTCACTAGGGGACAGCATTAACTACTTCCACTCTGACAGTATATTATTTTAATACCCTATTGCATAACAGGGAAAGATTCTGTATTTTCCTACAGTTTATCAGCAATCACACATAGAAGTTCAGAAATCACCCAGCAGATCAGTCATGTTACAGCTACGTTACAGTGAATGCAAAGAATTATACATGCATTTTGATCCAGTTGTATTCCCATATTCATATTCCCAAATGGGCAGCATTATTTTCCCCTAAAGTTAAAACTAACCTTAACTCAAAGTTAGTTTTAACCCCAATCATTTTCCTATGCTGTGTCACTGCTCTGCTGTACAATCAGCTGAAGCTGCACAGCAGAAGGACAAAACAAAGCATCTTTCATCAGCTTAGGAAATGTGTCCTTGCTGCACTGCACAAAGATTCTTTGCCAAGTAAACCTTGGGTTAATCTTGAAAAAAAAAAAAAATAAAGGCTTTTTCACACTTACCCTGGACACTCTCTGAGATTCCAAGTGTTTTCTGCACATCTCTGCAAATTTTTGAAAGGCAGGTCTGAAACTGCTCATCACAATCATTTTTTTTATTGCCACAAGTATCATAGCATCTGTCATGGTGATTGCAGCACTTTGTCATTGAAGGGATACCAATGTCAAACTGTGAAGAAAACACACACACACCTCCATTGGTATTTCAGTATAACCAAAATATAGCCTATGGACAGACTGTAATAGTTAGAAATTAAAAATTCATGTGATAGGTTGAGATAAAGACAGTTTAATAGATGAATAAAAGAAGAGAAAAATGTCCCAAAGTAAGCAGTGCAAAAAGCACTCACCACATTTCAAAGCAGAGGGGATGCCAAGCTGGTCTCTGAGCAACAGCCACCTGAAAGTCATACACAGCTCTACCACCACCCCCTCCCCACCTTCTCCCATGGCCCCAGTTTTTATTGCTGAGCACCACTATGTAGAGTGGAACATCCCTCTGTTCAGTCAGGGTCTGCTGCCCCAGCTGCGTCTCCATCCACCTTCTTGTCCGGCCCTAGCCTACAATCTGGGTGGATGGGCAGAATGGGAGAAAAAAGAGAAACTCCCAAAGCTGGAGGACAACAAGCTAACTCCTGTTTTCTTTCTAGCATTAAGGAAAAAGGGTTAGTGTCCGTAAGGACAGCAAGAGTCATAGCCAAACCCTCCACTCTTGCATGGCTACAGCTGCACTTATTCAATGCTTTCAAGAATGTGCAAACAAAATACTAAACCAAACACTCAAAATGCAAGAAATTTATCATAATTTTATGCTTGTAGTCTTTGAAAATGTTTACGCTATGTTCATTTACAATACTAACACTTCCCATATGTTGTTACCAGAGCACATGTTAGGAGCTGATAAGAACAGGGACCTTGTTTATGGATGCTGTCTCAGAAAGGGGGATGGAAAAAATAATCTACATTGAGGGAAGCCGATGTATGAAAGACACACAAAGAAGCCCCAAAATGGAAATACTTACCTGAACTCCAAATAGAGGGGATCCACAGCCATTTGGTGGTGATGGTTTATATTCATAGCGAGGAACGGGCCTTGATCCTGAAAAAAGTAATTTGTCATGTCTCGAATAGATTTTTTGCACAGGATTTTAGTAGTTTTAAAACTCACCAGAGATGTTGGCTCAAGACAATATCAGTTGCATTTTTATCTTAAAAACATATATTCAGGCACTTGCATATCAACGGTTCTTTCCAAATTACAACCTACAGGTACTAAGCAATTTTTTTTAGAAATGGGACAAGGCACCTGAGCAAGTGTCAATGATTGCTTCCTAAGTTCAAAAAAAAAAAAAAATTACTAAAATCTATGTGTTGGTTAAGTATGCAATATACAGGAGTATATTAACAGAGTACTTTAGTGTAAGTTCATTAATACTTCTATGCTTTATATGCAATCAGTAGTTCTCTGATTTTTTTATTTTTAAATGGGATGAAACATCATTTTTATTTTTACAGCTGTAACATTAATAGAATTTGAATTATTTGAAACTGCTAAACTCACATCTCCCTGAACATTCACTAGTGCAGCAAACCAAGGAATTCTGCATCCCAACTTAAGAAAGACTGTGGAGTTAATTTGAAAAAATGACCCTCCAGTTCATTGCAGTATTGCAAACAATCTGAGGCCACAATTAAAAGTAATGGAGAGGAAAAAAAACCCCACATTTGAAAGATGCCTATTTTAGTACAGAATGTAAATATCAGTGTCCTGGCCACCCTTGTGAAGCCAGCCAGGGTGTCACCACCAGACTCATTTCCTGACTTAACAAATAATCTGACACAATAAACTGGGATGATGCGATTCCACCACGACAGGCTACATGATCCTCCCATGTTGGAGTGCTCTTGAAGCGTCAGTGAAAAGCCTGGAAAGAAATCCCGTTTCTGGAGCATTGCCTGCCTGGCACCTGGGATGGGCACACCCGGGATGGGTGCGGCGCGGGAGGTGATCACAGAATGGGTCGGGCTGGAAGGCACCACAGTGACTCATCTGGTCCAAACGCCCTGCTCAAGCAGGGTCATCCTAATAATAATAGTCTAATATAATAATAATAATAATAATAATAATAATAGTAATAATAACCATCATCATCTACCAGGTCATGCCAACTTGAGCTGCCTCAATTATTGTTCAGCTAAGCCAGGCAGCTGAAATGCAGGGAAGAAAGCAGCATAGATGTCCTCTGCTGGTAGCAGCAGGATTTACAAACAGCAGGATGCATTCCTTCCACTGCCAAACACGGCTGCCATTGAAACCTGTTATTCAAGCATGACATCCAAACAACATATTCCATAGCTCACATTTAAGCTTTTCGGTCCCAAACCGAAATGCTAAGGGATGCTCGTAAATAACCAGCCGGGAGGGAGCAATTCTTCCCACTATAGGGTTTTTCCCTGTACACCTCAGCTACATATTTGACAGTAATAAGCCTTTCACCAAGACAAACGTCTTGGAGACGTGTAAAAGGAGCTGTTTAAAAGTCGCGTTAAGAGAACAGCTCACGTGTATACACGCTCTGTACACGTTATACACGTATTTAAACACACACAAAAGGGCAGAAGCTTGCTCGCCGAGGTTCCCACACGTATTTACAGGTAGGTTCGCCGGTACGAACTCGCCAGCGAGGTTTGCCCCGGGAGCGGCGCTGGGCCGCGGAGGGGCCGCAGCCCCGGCCCTGCCCGGGACAAGGGTCGCGCCGCCAGCCCCGCTCACCGTCGCTGCACTTGTACTGGCAGAGCCCGTCCTCGCCGCCCAGCAGGTCGAGGGCCGCGTTCAGGTACATGTCGATCTTGTGCACGCCATTGCGGATCGTCTTCAGCGTCATCCGCCAGTCCGGGGTCTGCGGCGCCTCCTGGCCCCGCGCCGGCCGCCAGGCGCAGGCCGCGNGAGGGACGGCCCCGGCCGCCCGCCCCATGGCAGCACCGCGGAGCGCTCCGTGTGCCCTCGGCCGTGTGCCCTGTACCGTGTGCCCTCTGCCGTGTGCCCTCTGCCGTGTCCCCTGTGCCGCGTCCCCTGTGCCGCGTCCCCTGTGCCGTGTGCCCTCTGCCGTGTCACCTGTGCCGCGTCCCCTGTGCCGCGCACCCTGTGCCGTGTCNCTAAGGGATGCTCGTAAATAACCAGCCGGGAGGGAGCAATTCTTCCCACTATAGGGTTTTTCCCTGTACACCTCAGCTACATATTTGACAGTAATAAGCCTTTCACCAAGACAAACGTCTTGGAGACGTGTAAAAGGAGCTGTTTAAAAGTCGCGTTAAGAGAACAGCTCACGTGTATACACGCTCTGTACACGTTATACACGTATTTAAACACACACAAAAGGGCAGTAGCTTGCTCGCCGAGGTTCCCGTATTTACAGGTAGGTGCGCCGGTACGAACTCGCCAGCGAGGTTTGCCCCGGGAGCGGCGCTGGGCCGCGGAGGGGCCGCAGCCCCGGCCCTGCCCGGGACAAGGGTCGCGCCGCCAGCCCCGCTCACCGTCGCTGCACTTGTACTGGCAGAGCCCGTCCTCGCCGCCCAGCAGGTCGAGGGCCGCGTTCAGGTACATGTCGATCTTGTGCACGCCATTGCGGATCGTCTTCAGCGTCATCCGCCAGTCCGGGGTCTGCGGCGCCTCCTGGCCCCGCGCCGGCCGCNTCCCCTCTGCCTGTCCCCTCTGCCGTATCTCCTGTGCCGTATCCCCTGTGCCGTATCCCCTGCGCCGTGTCTCTTCTGCCCTGTCTTCTCTGCCCTGTCCCTTCTGCCGTGCCTGCCCTGGTACCCTCAGCATCTCGGCGCTGTCCGAGCAGGGCCCCTGGAGGTCCCGAATTTTGTGATGATGTTGGGCGGGAAGGAAACTGACCCGGTCATGTTTGCACATGTGAGTGGTTCTCATGACATCGTCGAAAGTGCAAGGCGAGGTTGTAAAGAAGATCAAAATGAAAGTGTACCTGTTACACGGTAAAGGTCCAGTCTTGATTTGGTCAAAAGAAAAAGCAGACCAGAATGAACTTGCTCACCGTGTTTGGTTTTCAGGAGTAAATAAATAAATAATAATAAAAAAATATATATAAATGCTAGATGCTTCACAGATGGCCTGAATTGGAACCACGTGAAAATAGTTTTAATTTTTGTAATGAAAACTGATTGACGTTGCGTGGAATCCCTCAGAAAATAGTAATATTTAGTAATATGGCTTCAGGGCTAAAGTTAAATGTAAAGAACAGGAAATGGAAAGAGAACCAAGAGACTTTCAGAACAGACAGAGCATAAAGACACATTTTCTACTGTTTGGTGGGATTTTTTTAATTTGCAGCCTCAGCATTTAATATTATGTGTAGTTAACTAATGAAATTGGTGGGAAAAGTTCTTCACAGAAAAATTAAGTAAAACAAAAGAGAGAGTTCTTTGTACACCTGTCCAGCTTTTTCCTATTTAGGACTTCTTTATCAAGACCCTGATTCAGCAAAATAATTTCTGTGTAGGAATATACTTAAATGCTTTTTTAAATAGCAAGCCTTGTTGAGGGTGTGGGTGTGTGTTTGTCAAGAGAAGGAATTCATACCCTTACTTTAATTATTTTGGTGACTGATGGTGGCTTCACATGACAAAGTCATGCTGATGTGCGGTTTTTACAAGTCTGGAAGATGAAGAAAAGTCAATGAAAATATAAAAACTGTTGTCTGACTGTGGTGAATTATAGAAGAAATAGCACCACAACAGCTGTGTTGTGTGAACATATGCCATTTATTCAGCAGGATAATTAATTTAGAGGAATAAAGTAAAATAGATATTAAAATTATTTGTCATTAGAAAACAGTGAAAAACGTTCTAAAGCTATTGATCATTTTCATACAACTGGCTGGAGCTATGTGAGTTTTGTGTTGAGGCTACCAATCCACAAATCAAATTCTACTGCTTCAAAAAAAATTTGTGTACACTTTTTGTGAACAGCTCTTACTGAATGAGAAGGTATTATGTATAGACTGATGTTTTCTTTATGACAGCAAGAAGTATAACTTTGTATCTGCTACTTGGTTTTGTAGAATTAAATCTGTGTGTACAAGGTATTGTATTTTAATATATTTATGTTGCTATATAAAATGTTTAAGAATACATATGCACATACAGTGTGTGATAGTGTGTAGAGTAAAACTCTACTTGGTATTGACAGTCTGTTGGATATCTGAAATATACATACATACACAGAGATCATAAGATGTAAAGATGCTTTTGATTTAAGTTGAAGATTTAAGTTTTAAAATTCCTTTGTTGTTGGTGACCAGCAGCTGTTGAATTAACAAAACTTAAGAGCTACAAAAATTGCCCCAGGCTAGATGAGTAGATGATGTATATTAACTAGATATGAATTATCTGAGTTTGTAGCTGCAAAAACTACCAAGTAGCTTTATTATTGGAGTAATTGCTGCATTACAAAAAATCTCATGGTCATAGCCAATCTGTTGATTAATAGTTGGTCTGAAGTCTACTTCTGCAATAAGCCTAAGGAATCAAGTGCCAAGCCAGGCAGCCTGCTGAGGGTTTCTGGTGACTTAGACCTTGAGATGATGTAAGTCCTTTAAAGCAGGCTGGCTGCTGTCCTTCCTGTGAAGTTCACATATTGCCAGTGCAGTCATTTTCCAAACACTCTTTCCAGTATCATTATCCCTTTTAGTTAAATAAACAGCGGCAATTGACATGCAATGTGAAAAGTGGAAAAAAACCAAGACTACAAGAAAAAAATATTTTAATATCTGCTTTTATTAGAGACCTTTGCAGTGGACTTGTGCCTCTAAAATTTTCTTCCCACAAGCTCTGCAAAAATGAGGTATTCATAGAGTGTTAAGAATTTTCAAAATACATTCCTTGAAGATTTGTACTGATTGTTGCTAAGTTACATGATGGCTGATTGTGAAAAAGGACTATTTCTTGCATAGGTGATGTGAAGGAAGCATTTAATTTTTCAAACTTCAGATGTTGTACCGTGAAATGAGACCCCTTGTCACGTGGTGGCTAATCCAGTCATAATAGCTGGCAACTTGTGTGTACACGCCAGGGTGCCCAGCCTCCCCACAGTTCTCACCCCAGCTCACAATGCCCCAGACGTAGGCCACGTGTTCTGCATCAAAGCAGACCAGGGGGCCTCCTGAATCGCCTTTACAACTGTCTGTGGAGCCATCATAAGTACCTGAAGAGGAAATAAAAGCAATAGTGAGTGAAGGTCCAAGCTGGCCCATGAGGTAGAGCTCAGGAGATTTTTCAGGTCTGTGTCGCTTCCTGACAGGTGTTTGCCTAATGGTTGCCAGTAAAGAAGATTCTGAACCTCTTCAAGTCTGTTACTTCTCCTTTCAAGTGCAGGGCCTCTATTTATACTTGTGGCTGGCCCAAATTCTCATTTGCTTTTTCATCAGTCTTGTTTTACGCAGTGCAATAAAGAAGAATTTAGCCACATTCCCTACTATAAAAAGTAGCCCATAAAAATGGAACAAAGTATAAAGATTTGTAGACTGACTCCTTAGGAAGTGAAGATGCCGTAATGTGTGTACACCTCTGTGTCTGCCTTTGGTGTCCTCTCTACCCAGTAATCCATCATCCAGTTTCATCTGAACAATTATTTTCTTTACCAGCTTTATGAGAACAGGTGGGCAGGTACAAGAAGGAGAGCACATGAATCCTGGGATGGGAGGGAGAGCAACTGTCTCTAAATGCCCCCACTGCATGGTCAGTCTCAGTGAGGACCTTGAGCAACACCAAGTAGCAGCCCTGAGGCACAAGCGTGCAGCATCCAGTGCCCTTTATGCTTCAGTGTTCACAAACCTACTCATTTGCAGGTCAGCAAAGACAGTGTTTGTGGAAAAAATGAATCAAGATGGATGTGATATAAACAGAAATGCTGCTATGGAGCTAGAATATGATTTATGGTTTTTTTCCTATATACTCAGTGAAAAATTATTAATTTATAACACCTTTACTACACTTTTCTGCTTGGCTGACTGTCCTAGCATGAAGGAGCCTGTACAAAGCTTTTAAAATGTAACCTTTCTTGAATCTGTACATTACTGAAAGAGTTATGTGAACTTTTCAGAATCAGGATTACTAATCATATGAAACAAGATTTTATTGCCTTTAATCAGTTTAATTAATACTTGCTTGTATTACTAACTCCTGTGAGTACCAGCCCTTAATTTTAAAGGTTTTACTTGCATCAGGGAGGGGATATTAACCCCAGATATCCCCTTTCTGAATATGTCTCATGTGGTACTGTCATTGTCCCTTCATGGTAAAATATGATCACCTGCAATACATTGAAGAAAAGGGAGATAAGTTACAGAACTGGTGCACTAAACAAACCCAGTATCTTAGAGATGACATCCTGAATTTATCACAAATTATTTCACTTTTATATCTGGTTTTAATGTTCTTGATGAGTAGTTTGTTTAAAGATTGACTTTACTTTTTGATTTAACAAACAGTTGAAACCATCTGCCCTGTAAGTTGAATACTCACTGCTCTTTTAGTCATGTATTTGGCAATGCTTTTTGTCACTTGAGAAGCAAAAATGTGTATTCAAAAGTGTCATTTTAATACCAGGAATTACAACCAATTTCCTGGACAGACTAATCTAAGTTTGAAAAGTTAATTGTATTTTCCTGGCATGCAGTGTGGTAGAGGCAAATGTCTAAGCAGATGAATAGTTATATTCTAGTAAACAGGGCTGTGTGTTCTAGGACAGGCATTTGCTTAAATGTGTTGCTGAATCAGAATCAAATACAATAAAGGTAGGAGGTTCAGTAGGCTGTAAAGTGCTTGTGTATTTAGAAAACATAACTCAAAATTACATGCAAAAATTTGCCCAAATAATTGTGGAAACTCGTCATGCTGTCATCTGAACTCTGTTTACAAATAGGTATAGAATGGTGGATGACACAGGCTCCAGTGGCTGGCATTTAGCCAACAGTGATATTGTGGTAGTTTGTTTATTGTCTTTCTTAAGTCTAGAAGATTCCCAGCCAGTATGTCTGGCCTAAACTGAGAGCATGATGGTAGAGAAATTATAGTAAGAAAATTGATGCTTACCTGCACATGCCATTTTTTTAAAAAATCGTCCTGGATACAATTCAGAACAATTGTGAAATAAATTAACATTTCCCCACTTGAGGATAAATTGTTTTGTGTAACCTAGGGAAAAAAAATCAAAATTTAAAGTGGCAAGTACACATTAGACACATTTATTATAATAATTTTAAAGTTAGTTATTTACTTATTTACAGAGTATTATCTTCAGTATTATAAACCAGAAGCCTTAAACTACCACTAATATTTACCCCATATGAACCACAATGCATTGGCCATATATTTCAAAATAAAAGCAGAGTGGGTCAATTGCAGTGTAAACTACAATTTCATTAAACTACTTTCATTTTGTGACATTTTCACCCTTTGTATTTCCTTGTATTCCTCAGGGTTCTTTTCCTGCGTTTTCCATATCAAGGTTTCCAGCACTTGGAAATGGGTACATTTTTTGTGAACTGGAGATGTGGCTGTGATTCATCCTTATTACCTTTTTTCCAACTCTGCTCTACCTTTATGGAGCAGTTATTGAAGATATGGGTAAGCTATGTATTCACAAGTCTAAAAAGATGCTCTATTTTGGTTTCTGTCTGTTTGCTAGCAATTCCCAACTTTGCATTTGCTGTGTGGATGCTACAGAGTATGGAGAGGAGAAACCACACAACCAGTATGTGGCAGCTCCAATGCCAGCCTGTAACACTGTGATACAAAATAAATGCTTCCCAACCCTTTGAAAGCATGATTATATTTGGCTTATCTGTCTCTGTGCAAGCTTCTTTGAACCCAAACATGGCAGAGACAGGATGTGCTGAGTTTCATGACTGCTGGCTGCAGCTGTCCTGTTGGGAAGGGGACAGAGGACAGGCTGGCACTATGGGCCCCTGTGAGCTACCAAACAACATCTGTTACATGTTATTAACAGGTCTCCACAGCTGACAGAATTATTAGATGGACAAAGGGAAAATTTCTTACTTTCAGGGTAGTTTTTATCCAGATGTGTCCTCCATACAAATCTACCAAGTGGCTGAAACAGCAGAGGAAGCAGTACAGAAAAGAACCCAACAGTGACACCTGAGTGCCAAACCACAGCCTACAATTTCTGTACTCAGCCTCTTCTGAGTGCTTTGTGCACAATTGTTTTTCAGCCTTTTCAAAATGAAAGCTCACCACAGTTAGAAATTGAGTTATACAAATAATATATTCCTGAAGCAAACACTAAAGCAAATACCTTTCTCTAGTCCCCATCCAGAAACCTTGCATCTGTCACCAGTCTTAAACATATACTCTGACCAGGGAACACAGGCAGGTATGCTGGTGTCTTCCAGGGAGCATTCTCCATGCCCAGAGCCTTTCAGTTCCAGCAGAGCAATGTCATTTTCATAAGTGGATGCATTGTAATTTTCATGAATTATCACTTGGTTTAGTTTGAAAGTATTTGTCTCTTTGTCATACGCTATTGTGTCCAACATTCCAACCCAGACAAGGTAGAGATGGACTCGATTTGCCCTGGAAAAAAACAGTGAAATAAACACTAGCCTTACATTTCAACTGGTTTAAAGCTGCAAACTCTTGCATTTTATCAAAGTTTCTGTAGAATAAAAAATCACATTAGATACATATATTTTCTTTCTGGATTTAATGCAAAGGTTTTTCTGAAGTGTAGCAAATACAAGGCAGATGACACATGCTGAGTACTACAACTAATACAGAAAATGATGTTAAAGCGAGGCTCTCTTTAGTGTTGTGACAAAGAGAAAACAGGTGTTAATGCTGCTCTGATAAAAGAGTGAGCAAATGTGGATGGGACTGGCAAATCTTATGTGTCTGCTCTTGGCTTGTTCTGGGGAACACATGGCCCCAGGGACATTCTCTGAGAACAGATCCTGGACTTCCATAAAGTAGAGATGGGGAAGAGAAGAGGTCCCTTGTATTTAACTTCGAGCAGAGTGGTTACAACGAACCACTCCTGCCTGCTGCTATCTTAAGTATGCCACGTCTCTTCAAACTCATTGTTACTTTTTATCTTTCTATTCACTGCCAAACCCCTCTATTTTCGATGAATCTTCCTCATCCTTAATGTGGGCAAGTCAGTGTTTTAAACTGTTCTATTCAACAGACAAATAGAAATTAACAAAGAGTTAGCTGAGAAGGTCAGTAATATCCAAATCGATCTTTCTGCCTTGCAGAAAGATCGAGAATTATTTGTTTTTACCTGACACAGTGAGCAGCAGTCAGAACCCAACAGCCACCAATATAAACCCCTCCACAGTACACTGTTGAACCTTCATTGCTGGTGTCTTTAATTGCCACTTGCCAAGGAAATTCACCCTATTCAATCAACAAACGCAAACAATAAGAAATCATTACAATTGTACAACTTTTAGTGCATAAAGAGAAAAACATCTCTTGGTATCACCTAATCTCCTTGACTATGTCTGATTTTAATAAAAGATCTGCTATCCAAAAGTTGTAAATTGGGCTCCAAAAGATATAAAGGATATATATGTAAATTCAGTCATTTTATCCAGTCTCCTGACTTTGTGCAATCTGTCCTTCCCTCCAGCTTTCAGTAATGAAAAGTAGTCAGAAAAACAGATGGAGGATCTGACCTGGCTTGAATACATTTTTGCTGTGTTCTGTTTCAAAGATGCAAATTTTAATCACATTTTGCCAAAATTGTTATTTTTCAGTGTAGTATTAATTGTTTTTATGAGTAATTTTTAGTGTGTACTTGTACTTCAGTGCTTAATTTCGTAACTCTGTATTTTACTTTATAAATTGTGCTTCTCTTTACTTTCATTCAGTGCAATGCCACTACTGCTGCAAAACATGACATAAGCATTGTAGCTGATTTTGTTTTTTCCATAACTTTAAGAGAAGGCAAATGTTGCCCATTTAAATCAATGCTGAATGAACTCATATCTGGTAAGGTTATTTTTTTTACCTTTCCTGCAATCTCTCCACCTATGATTCTTTTCCGTCGCGTTAGTGTGTGATTCTTAACACCGCAGTGCACTTGGGGAAGAAATGTCTTTATCATTTTTCTTTCTTCAACAAAAAGGAAAAATGTATTTCAGAATTCAGGTATACATTCTCGCTAAAATTTAAGTGCTGTGAATATGTCAGTAGCTGAAATAGCAGGGAAACAGAGACCAAAAATTTTGGCATCTGTTTTTGCTTTGGAAACTGCTCGTGTCTTAGCATCACATTACTTCTCTCCATTTTCCAATGCTGCTTGCCTTCAGGCAAATAATTTTAAGGATGTTCCCCTAGATTTGCTGAGAGTTTACCAGTTACCAAAACATGCAGATGTAGGTCCTCAGCTAGGATGAATTACTATAGCATTCTTGAAATCAGTGAAAAGTCAGACAAACAATAAGTCACAGAGTGTATATTAACAAAGTCAGAGTGTCTGAGTGTTGTAGATCTGTGCAGCTGGCTGGTAGCTAGAAAGTCACTAGTAAGAGGTTATGCTGTTGATTTTGGAGGGCTAATTACACTTACCTTCATCCATACTGTCTTTTTCGGCACCTTCTTCTTTGCCTGTAGTAGAATAACAAAATATTAAAATTATTGGCAAACATTTACTTGAATACATGTTTATGTGCCAAGATCATGGAACACATTTTAAATGTGTAAGAGCATACTGTTCACATAGAGAGCAACACTCCAGCCTAGTGTCTGCTGTTTCCTTTCCTGCATGCACTGTTTGGCTGTCTCAGCCTACAAACGACCAACAGCCACCAGATACTTGTTCATAACTACACAACACCTGCTTGCTCTCCAAGCCTAGGGAGCCCTTCTGCCAGGAAACCCTGAGAAACTGCCCTTTTTTTGTTTGTGATCTCTGGATAGATGGCCCATTCTCCTCCACTAGAAACAACTGAAATTTCTCCTCCTGCCCCATCCACCTTTGGAAACCTTCTAAAACCCAATGCAGCATTAAGTAACAGGTATTTATTTGTTTTTTTCCCCCCAATTTAGATTATGCTGTTGGGTACTGTGTGCCTTCCTTAATAGGGTAAGGGAGGATATTCAACACCAGAGGTAAATTAAGTGCTTGTTGAATCTGGTTTGTCAGTTTTTACTCAAACAAAGTGCCCATTGAATTCAGTCCCTAAATGGGGGCTGAGCATTGTGTCTGTTTTCCTGTCACTGACAGTAATGTTTACATTTAGAGTTCAGTTTACCTGTACTAATTACCAATAGTTTTTACCTTTTTGACCTTAGACTTTGTCTATTTTGAGAGCAAAGAAAACATTCCAATTTTCTAACAAAACATAATCTTTTCAACAGAGAGGGGAACAGCACAGAAGAATTATTATATTGACAAACTAGTTGAATTCCTCATTTGTGAGGAAAGTATTCCTGCTCGCCTTGTCTACACTTTCTTAGGGGATACCAGTTTGATAGCTGGCCACATAAACAAAAGACATAATCTGCCTTAAGATTCCCAAAACATCATCTGTTCCTTCCTTCCTTTAGTTTTCTTGTCCTGCCTTTCCAGAAAGAAAGGAAAGAAAATTCTATGACCTTTTCTTCCTACTATGCATAACATAACATAACATAACATTGGGAAGACTGATTCTCGCCGAATAAATAAAATACTAATATGCATTGTGTATCCTCTAGTTAAAATTGCGCTGAATGAATGAAACAAAAACATCTTTCAGAAGAAAACCTGCACAGAAAACTCCAGCTTCATCCTCTCCTGTGAGGCAGTCAATTTCTTTGTTGCAGACATTCTTATTTGGAATACAGATATTTGACCGGCAGTGGAAACTGTTGCCTTTGCATTCTGTAACATAGGAGAATTACAAATGTCAATCACAGGATCATTTGGTTTAGCAACATCGCACTGTCAGAGAGCTTTTTAAAATGTAAACCAAATGTATATCCATATTACAGGGGACCTAGCTGTTCATATAGAGATTACAAAAGCAGACTCTGAGCATGTAAACAAAATGAATACTTGGCTTTCCTCACTTTAAAATCCTGAAATTATAAGACTTGAAAAATGTGGATTTCTGTTACCACTGCAGTACTGTACTGCTAATGCCTGCTTTTCTGCACTTGCCTATGTATAAATTATGGTCTGATTTGTTTAATGTAGTGACTTAACGGAAAAGAGAATTTAGCTATTACATCACTGTAAAAAAAATCTTTATGCGTGGATTTGTGCTGAAATTATTTTGAAACACCTGACAAAAGGAAATTGTTACCTCTACAGCACAGTTCATCACTCAGGTCTCCACAGTCATTGATCCCATCACAGGTTTTTTCCAGAGAAATGCACTTCTTGTTTACACAGTTAAACTCCCCATCTGAACAAGCTGTGCAGCAAGATGAAAAGGAAGTTAGTGTGGAATTGACTGTAGGTTCCTGATTGCCCCAGGAAATACTGTGCCTGCATATTTGATTCTGTCAGTAGTTTGGCCTACCAGCAGTAGGTATGCTGGGGTCCAGTCAGGTAAATAGGAATCTTTTTTTCAATAGGAATCAAAACAATACTTTCGGTTGCCTTTTCATCAGAGTATTACCATGACCACTCATTTTCTTCCTCCAAATTCCAGTAGTATGGGAAAAGGGAATTTAATTTCTTCTAATGAAAGGACTGGTGAGGACTAAACTAGAAATGATCAGTCTAAACCCACTGTAAATGATTCAAGGGATTAGGATGATGGAGGTTCCCCCTCTAGGAAGAACCATCAAGAGTCTGGGAATAACTACTTTTGTAAGAAAAAAATGAGATGATTCATAGCACTTCTAGTCAGCGGCACCTCAGACTGATGCTCACCAGTGCCAAAGAAAGCTCCCTACAGAGAATGAAAAGCTGTCAGAATTCTACACAAGGCTTTGAATCTCCTTTTACAGTGAGAAACTGAGGAGTCCTCAGGTGTCCCGAAGGAGACACCAGCAGTTTCACACCGTAGTCATGCTTGTCTGGCTTCGGTGCTAATGGTGTGCTAATTTATGTCCCTCAAACAGTGAGCACCACATTGTCACCTGCCTCCTCACCTGTTAAGGCAGAAGAGGTAAGATTTGTGGGATACCATATACTTTGGTACTCTTGGAAGGGATGGTGGAACAAAACAGAACCATGGGTGAAATAAGTTTTCTTTGGGGAAATATCTGTAAAAATACTTCAGGAGCAACAGTGATTTTTTAAACTTGAAAACTCAAGACTATCTTGACTCCAGATTGCCCCAATTGTCTTAAAGTCTGCAAAATTATGATCTGAAACAATCAAAAGGTTTCAGTGCAGGTTTTCTGTGGCTGAGAGTTCAGCAAACTGGGTCCTCATTATTTAAAATTATCTTACAATGTAAAAACGCCAAATAGGTATTAAACTAAAAAGAATTACCAACCTCTGAGATTTTCATGGCACTGCAGGCTAACCAGTCCCTCATGACTACCTCTTGATTTCATCTCTATGTGACATTCAGCAAGACTTGTCTCTAGGCCCCTGCAACTTATCTGCAGACAGTTTGATGAATTTAAGACAGATTCTGTGATGCTGGAAGTGACTTGGTAATATTCAGCACCTCTGTGGAGACAATAATAATAACAACAAATTATATAATTTCACAATGGATTGTCTACTGCTTTTATTGTTCAGAATTTATATGATTTTCCTCAGTGTCAAAGAATTTTGGTCATGGCTAAGAAAAAGAGCAGACTTCCCATGGAGTTGCCTAGGGGTAAACAGGAGATGTTTACTTTGGAAGAAAAAGTAAAGTGCTAATTTTTGCAAGCTGCTACATAGAACTGTCCTCAAATCCATATGTAGGTCTATGAAAGTCATTGTGTATCACGATGGATAGAAAAGTCTCCTTATGTAGCAAAACTTGTAAGCTCAGACCTCTATCTCTGTGTGGACATGGGTGAGCCATGATTTGGGAACCATCCTGCATGGGTTTAGCTATCCTTGGTGCCATCAAAACCAGTGAATATTGAGGAAGATCAGGCCACTGTAAGGCTGGGATTGATAAAGCAATCTGAGCAGTATTGTTCTAACAGTGTGTGTATCCCCTAACTTAAAGAAATATGGATCAAGTAAATAAGTAACTAGAGAGGGTTTCAATGAGGCTCCAGGGCTGAATGCTCTGTCTCAGGGCAAATCCTTCTCTGCTGTCTGAAGATACACTGATCAGGACTAGGAAATGCTTCTCACCTAGAGGGGCACTGGAGTTTTAGTTTCTTGGGGACTTTTAAAGGTTTTTTTTCAGTAAGGTTGGGGAGGCAACCTAAATTGTTATATTATCTAAGTTAAATTAGTTGTACAGGTGTAAAATTATTATGTACAGGATACAGAGGTAACTTTATGAGGAGCTGAATATGCAACTTGGGTCATCAGTGTGGTCACAGGAAAAAGAACAAGCTCCATGTGGCTTCAATCATCCCTGGGGCCAGAGCCAGCAGTGGCAGCACGGGCAAGGGGTGAAGGAAAAAAACCCCCATGCCCTGCTCTCTGCTAGTCTGGCTAATGCAAGTGGCAAAACAGAGTTGTACCCTGTTGTCAGCTGTCCTGAGAAAGCTTTCTCTGCACACAGATCATTGCTCAGTGCTACCTGGGGATGGTCCATCCATGCCCTTTCCCTAACACAGGACTGAGAGAACACCTCCACATTGGTCTTCATCTCTATTTTAAAGTACAACAGTTATGGTTTGTATAGTTGTAGCCTGTAACAGAACACAGAAATCTGTGTTTTGGCTTTCACTCACAGGTGTCAGTTTAAGAAGTTTTGTTAGAATATTGTAGCCAATACATCGTTCCTGATTTTTCTGTCTTAACTGTTGGCTGTGACTGACACTCCTGTAGGCATCACTACTTTTTCAGATCCCCTGCAGTTATCCAGAGATAAATTCCCCAAACTTACACTTCAAAGCCAAGGTGCCTGCAAGCCACATTTGCTTCATTCATAGTCCACTCACTAGCACATACAAAACTGTCATCCTTATGATTCACGGGTTTTACTCGAAGCAAACTTGAATCTCCATCACCCAGAGAGACTGAAAATGTTTCTTAAAAAATAAAAAAGAGAGAAATTTTTAAAAAATCTCCAAACAAAATCATATTATATAGATGTATCTAGTGGAAAGACAGCATAAAACTAAATGAGGACTAATTTTGTATTTACAGCCAAAGTTCATACGGAAAGAACAGTAGATTGGGAATCAGAAGCTTCAGGTATTATTCCTGAATTTTCTGAGGACTGACTTTGTGTCTTTGAGCCTGCTAATTTCTCAGGACATGCCAGTTTAAGGACAAATGAGGGTAATGGGGGGTAACAAATAAGAGTACTTGAAGATCTACCAAGGACAGGTTGCATTTTAGTATGATGACCTTCTTTAGGGGATTTTTGATAACCAACCAGTAATACTTGAAGTGAGAGGGCCAGATCCTACTTCTACTACTGTGTAGGTAGTCTGTGCAGCAAAACCAGCAGCAAGATGGCCTGGGCTTGTCAATCACTTTATTTTTTAGGAAAATCAACAGATACTGCCCATTTTCAGTGAATTTCAATTTTCTGTTTCATGTTGTTACTAGTGCAAGAAAATGAACAGACTTTCTGAGCTGTAAATAGTGCAAGCATCTCCTCAGCCACCCCGATGGATAAATTTCAGAAAAGGAGGTGTTAATACCTTCAGGCATGCACGTTCCCCTGTGCAGAAACTTTGCTTTGGGTTGCTGGCACTCATAGCTCTTTAGCTGACAGTAAGTACGGAAGCTCTTTCCACTGGTGGAACAAACTGCAGAGCCGTTCTTTGGGCACTGGTAGGGAAGCTTGCAAAGGCATTTTCCCTCCACACATCGTTCCCATGGGTGACAAAAAACTTTTTTACAGGACTTGTGGGTATATTGGTTGCCTAAGCATTCTTCTATGAGGTAGTTGTCTTGCTTAGCTGGCTGGGCAGGCTTAGCCTGTTGAAAGTGGTTTTCTTCAGCACTAGATATTATATTCTGCAAGGCATACAAAAAAGAATTAAAATGAAAGCAAGAATAGGGGCTGCACCAAGAGTTTTGCAGATCCCTTCACTGACCTCAGCAAAGTGTCCCTTTATAAGCTTTTTCCTATCTAATCAAAAGTTTCTAAATATCATTCATAGTGTTTATCCCCTTGTCTTTGGCCACCTCATTTTTCTCAGTTTTTCTGAACTATTTTTAAATTTTTGCATAATTTACCTGGTGTGATCTTCACTCTTACTGATCTCCTACAAACTTTACACTCTTTACTTTTCAAACATCAGCTGAAGTGCACAGCAGATTATAAACATTTTTAAAGGCATTGGTTTATAACACATCCTAGCAATGGGACTATTGAAAGTCAGATTAAAACATAAAGGAATTTAAGCACCAGAAAAAGAAAAAAAATAGCATCTTGGGGTTTTTCCCCCCTAAGATTTGTTTTATTGGCCTGGTTGACTCTGGATTTAAGTATCACCTGTAAATATTTATGAACTACTTACTAGCAAATGAATCTATAATGATTGTTTTGCAGAGACCATGTGACTGCTCAAATAACAAGTACCTCAAATATCCTAACAAGTATCTGAAAACAATTTGAAAATTAAATGCTCATCCTTATCAGCTTTCTTCCTGTATCTTGCACAGCAGTGAGTCTGCACTGTGGTTGATTGCTGGCCATCACTGGACTGCAGATACAGATTCTGACTCTCCCTCTGATGGCCTCTGGGTGAGTGGCTCTGCACTTGTGTTTGTGGAGCTCTCTGGTGACTTCAATGCTGGCTGAGTGCTTTTGTTTACTAAGATCCGTGGGTAGGATGACTCTTGGAACATGAAAAATATATATGGATGGACTCCATGTAAAAATGGGAGAAAAACATTAGTCCTCAAATGTGGTTTATCAGCTTTGACTGTGTCAACTGGATCAATAGAGCTGAAGTTTAAAGTTCCCATGAAGAAATCCTGCCCACAATAAAGTCAGTGAGGACATAGTTGGGGCAGAATTAAATCCAATACCTCTCTTTTTCATGGTCGTATAATCTTATTAAATTCTTCCTGCTGTTCTCGGGTCAGTAGAATCCAAACTGTGAGCCAGACCTGGCTTGGCACAATTCCCATACTGTGCTAGGTGTTCCTCCTCAAGGGGAACAACAGGTGCTGATTTTTATCTCAGACTTTCTCTGAAAGACTTGGGTTGAGCTGAATGCCCAGCCCAGACTGGCTTTCCTGGACACATCTGCCCGGAGACATCTGCAGGAAGCCTTCTGGCAGTAGGATAATCCCATGCTGCCATATTACAAGACTGCAATCTCATTTCTCAAAAAAACAGGAAGGTGGGGAAAATTGCAGCACCTTTCTGTGGTCAGCCATGCTTGCAAATTTGGTTTAGGATAGGTTCATGATTAAAATCTTTTCCAGAAATCTGTTAGCATAAGCCCCAGGCAGAATCAAAATGTGAAAGAGAAATAGCAAACTTCACACATTCAGACTGGGCTAGAACAAATGTATGCAAACACAAATACTATGAAAGGAAACTTTAAAAAAACCAATTGGTTTTGCTTTTATAACAATAACCTGTTTGTTAAACGTTTTAAAAAATTACTGCTAACACAATAAAATGTATCTTACCTCTGATCCACAAAGACAAAAGAGACACAAGAAAACCAAGCAAATTGGGAGCATTCGCATGATGAAATTTTATCTCCCTTCCTAGACAAATTCCTCAGGCTGGGATTCTTTCGAATGTCAGCTGTTAGATTTGTGTTTAATTTTTAACCATTAGAAAAACATTTTGAAGTGTGTTTAGAAATAAAGTACAGGAGCCTCAACTATTAACTGATAAAGTGATCTCTACAAAAAATCCTGCCTTAACTGGTTTTATCGTAAGTGTATGACGAGACAACAAAAGTAAAGCCCTTGAGGTAAATTATTAAAAGGAAGCGCTCGTTGGGGATACACTTTTCTTTTCTTTGCGCAGAGGAGTCCAATCGATCCATCACACCGCCTCTCCTGATTGTGGTGCTCACGTCTGCCAGGTTATTGGGAAAGATCGATGTTGTTATACACGGGGTGTGTGTGTGTGTGTGTGTGTGTGTGTGTGTGTGTGTGTGTGTGTAGCCCTCCCGTCATTGTCACTCTCATCCCACAGCAGTGCGGGAATTATTGGGAATTTAAAGCCGTTTGCGACAGTGTCGGCCGGCAGGTGCCCTTTCATTTACGGCAGGCAGCCCCGTTGGCGGCAGCGCGAGTGCTTCCTGGCACGCACGTGCAGGTATGTCCCGCGCGGGAGGAGACGCAGCCACTGCCGTGCCTGTCCGTCTCTCTGTCCGTCCGTCTGTCTGGCCATCCGTCTGTTTGTCGGTCATCCCGCAGGGAATGGTCTCGGCAGCCGAGGTCCGCGCGCCCTGTGAGGCGCTGCGGGTGCGTGCCCAGTGCGGCCGAACCCCAGCAGTGCGGCCTCCTGAGGGAACCTCCTGAAGTGTAACGGGGCCGAGCCGAAGGGTCGGGGCGACCCCCGGTACCAACACAGCCTGGGGGACGGACAGATGGAGAGCAGCCCTTGAATGCTGAGAAGGACTTGGGGGTGCTGGTGGGTGACAGGATGGACATGACCCAGCCATGGGCACTCCCAGCCTGGAGAGCCAAACCTGTCCTGGGCTGCATCCAGAGCAGCGTGGGCAGCAGGGCCAGGGAGGGGATTCTGCCTCTCTGCTCTGCTCTGGTGAGATCCCACCTGCAGGGCTGCATCAGCTCTGGGGTCCCCAGCATAGAAAAGACGTGGAGTTTTTGGAGCAGGTCCCGAGGAAGCCACGAAGGCGGTGACAGGGCTGGAGCATCTCTTCTCTGCAGTCAGGCTGAGAGTGGCGATTGTTCAGCTTGGAGAAGAGAAGGCTCTGGGAAGATTTTACAGTAGCCTTCCTGTGCCTGAAGGAGGCTACAGAGCCTCTTTCAGCAGAGCTCTCCTACAGCAGAACTCGGGAAGGACTTTTCACAAGGGTACGTAGGGATAGAGTAGAAGAAGACAGTTTTAAACGGAAAGAGGGTAGATTGAGATAGGATATTAGGAAGAAGTTCTTTCCTGTGGGAGTGTTGAGGCACTGGAACAGGTTGCCCACAGAAGGTGTGGATGCCCCACCCCAGGGGCCAGGTTGGATGGGGCCCTGAGCAACCTGTGGAAGGTGTCCCTGCACATAGCAGAGGGTTCAGAAGTAGGTGGCCTTCAGGATCCCTTCCAAGCCAAACCATTCTATGATGTTCTCGCTTTGTGGCCCTTGTGGGGCTGGGGACTGTCGTCAGCCTTTATACAGACAGGTGAAAAAAGTGCTGATCACTGCTAGTCACTTTTTGCAATTGGATGTTGCAGTGGATGATATCTTAATTGTAAACTTGATTTTTTTTATAGGCCAGCATGTTTTTAGTGGGGATTGAAAAGGATGGACCATTAAATTAACAAACCAGGCTGACAGTGGACTGTAATTTGTACAGCAAATCAAATGTGACACGTCTTTTATATCTTAAACAACTGGGGATTTTTTTGTTCACAATGTAGGAAACAGTAGAGAATGTCTTTTCGTGGAAGAGGAGGTGGAGTAGGAAGAGGAGGTGGCTTCAACCGTGGTGGTGGTGGCGGTGACAGAGGTGGCTTCAACCGTGGAGGAGGTGGCGGTGACAGAGGTGGCTTCAACCGTGGTGGACGAGGTGGCTTTGGACGGGGAGGTGGAAGAGGAGGCTTCAACAGAGGAGGATATGACCAGGGCCCTCCAGAAAGGGTAGTTGGTAAGTTATATGGAGAAACTTTATTTAGTTAATTTAGGTTGTCTGCTCCAGCCCTTTAGCTTGTTTGTTCTTTCTCTCAGTGTTGGGAGAGTTCATGCATCCCTGTCAAGATGACTTAGTTTGTAAATGTAAAACAGAAGAAAACAAGGTGCCTTATTTCAATGCCCCGGTGTACCTGGAAAATAAGGAGCAGATTGGCAAAGTGGATGAAATATTTGGGCAGCTGAGAGACTTTGTATCCTTCAAAAAAATGTGTGACTTATAGTATTTGTTTTCTTTAAAATTGATTGGATATTAAATGGGATTTCTCTTAGGATTTTCAAATAGTTCAGGGTTTGGCTACCAGTTATATGTGAGTCTTGCTGCAACTGTTGGTGTTGATAGGTGCTTCATTCACACTGAGTGCCTGTCTTAGAGCTTTTTTGATATGACAGAGTACTTGATGTCAGTCAGAGATTTGCACTCTGTACCAGAACTGATGATGTCTTTTGGATCCATGGTGGTTCAAATTGTTACTTTTTCTTGCCAACTGACCAAATCTTCTGCTATAGGTTACTGAGCCATAACAGAGTTGGATCAAGGGCCTTGGGGTTTTTGTTGTGCGTTAGGGGACCTTGGTTATGCTCCAACTCATTATTTAATTACAAAGTGATTTTATACTAAGATGTCCTGTTGCTTGCTATCCAGTTTATTTATTTAATCTGCCCATAAAAGTGGCATGTGCCAGGACGTCTCTGGCAAAGCCGGCCTGATGCAGAGACACTGCCAGATGGACAGAATCCATGACAAAAGCAGGATAGCGGGGGGAATAACCCTGTAACATGTCAGTTAAGACTCAGCCTGTGTTAGTTTGTTGAGCACCAGTCACTAGCTACATGCATTTTCCTTTCTCACATTAAATGTGAAGTAAAATGTGCAGGTTTAAATCACTTTTAATTGCAATTGTGATGAAATTTGGCTGAATTTATAAAATACTAACTTAGAAAATGTCTGAATGTTCCTTCCATATACTGATCAAAATCACAGTTTTTAATGTTTTATTACTGCAATGCTCCTTAAAGAAACCAACAGTATTTTTCAGTGAAACTGGCTGAAAACATGAAAGCCTCTTCGTTTAAAAAACTGCAAAAGGTAAGTCAGTCTCAGTAACAGAATTTTACTGAATGTCATCAGTTAGCTAAGTCTAATTTGTGAGCAGATAATAAAAGCTTTATTAAGTTTTTAATAACTTTAAAAGCTGATTGTCCTTTGTAAACATAGGAATTAAGTTCCTCGTCCTTTTCAGTTTTGTGTTTGCCACATTATTCCTCTTTCCTGCCCCACAAGAAAAAATGTAACAAAATCACACAAATATCACCTATATTTTAGCAGCTTTTAATTCTGTGTTTTACTTCTTGTGTAGCTTTACTTTTCTATTTGGCTCTTTACAGAGGATGGTTTGATGTAATGGGACAAGACCAAATTGTGGATATTTGTAAGGAGAGATATTAATGTGCTTTGTAGTCTTGGTATTTTGAAAGCCTGATGGAACTCTCTTCCTGCAGTTTTACATTGATCCAGCAAAGCTGCTGCCTCTTCAGAGATTTTTGCCAAGGCCCCCTGGAGAAAGAGGTGCTCCCAGGGGAGGTGGTAGAGGAGGACGTGGTGGTGGACGTGGGGGAGGAAGAGGTGGTGGTAGAGGTAAGATCACAAGAATGAAAGCTGCAGAGTGTGGGAGTTATTTGAGGTGCCATGGGTTGCTTTGGTCACTTGTTCTGTGGGGTATTTGTGTTTTGTTTTCTAAAGCTGCTGGTGAGTACTGGAATATCAACAGCTGTATTGCACATAAAAATGTTTCTGTTTGAGTTAATAGAAAAGGCAGTGATACCTTTCAAGTGGTGAGACTGTCTAAATAACAGCTCCAGAGCATATGGAGGAGAGAATGCTGAAATAACAAGATAGAAAGCTTTTTGAACATCACCTGTGATGTACTCTTCAATTAAAGCTGAAGTTCATTTTTTCTTACATCACAGTTTCTTGCCTCTTTTCCATACCCTGCCCCTTTGCAGCAAGGCACGAGTGTTTCAAAGTAGTTTGGTTTGTTTGTTTTAATGTTCTGTTGAGTTGTAATTAATAGATAATAATTACTAATAGTTGTAGTGAATTACTGGTTAATATATGTAATTAATTTTTTGCTCTTGTGAAAGAAGTTACTTGGTAAGTCTCTTTAGTATTTTGGACGTGGTATGTGAGATATTAATCAATACCTAAAATGCTCCAGATGGTCCCTAGAAGGAACAAGGTACTAGTAATCGATCTGGTAACTGTCTGGCAATTGACAGTTTCTGGTTTTTTGTTGTTGTTCTTTTCATTTCAGAAGCTGTCAATGAAATAATTTGTTGTGCATAACCAAGAATTTATATGCTCCTCAAAGGGTAATTTCTTTCTTTTGTTTAGGAGGATTTGGAGGAGGCAGAGGTGGAGGAAGAGGAGGAGGAGGAGGATTCAGAGGAGGTAGAGGTGGAGGAGGATTCAGAGGAGGAAGAGGTGGTGGAGGAGGCTTTCGGGGTGAGTGTGTGGTTTCTACCTTTCAGTAATAAGAATAACTGCTGATTTCTAAAGCTTGTAAATATTAAACAGAATGTTGTGATTTTTAATGTTTTGTAAATGTTCATAGTTCTATGTCAGAGATTTCTCTGCCTCCTGGTAGTTTAAACTGAAGCCCAGTTTAAATGAAGTATTCTGCATTTGTTGATGCATGTGTAAAACCATGTTAGTTTTTTGCCTTTTATTCTATCAACTCATTCAATATTACCTATAGAATTTGCTTTAAACACAACTAAGATAAGAAATGTTTGTTGTATTTTTCTTTTCTCTTAAAAAAGGAGGAAGAGGACATTAAAAATAGAGCCATGAGTACCTCCTCATTGTCTTGTCATGTCATCTGCAGAAGTGAAGAACCATGAAAATTTTTTGTAAAGAACCCTGGAAATCTTTTTATAAAGAACTTGAAGCTACAAATGACAATTATTTTTACACTTAATGACTGTTGGTGGACACATGAAGAGATGTGGCCACAGGTGAAGAGCTGAAGACTGCTCAGAATATGTGAAAACTTCTGACTAAGCCACGCTTCGATGTCATTCTTAAACTGTTTGTTTCTGACAAGCAGTGCAGTCAGTGCTTAGCTCCGTGTTGGAGTTTGGAGTAAACAATCAGTTGAAATGGGTTTTCAAAGACTCTACAGGTTCACTGCAGGCACATACTTCAGTGTGAACTTGTGCATGACTGATCCTGGTTCTCCTCCTCCTTTTGTATTGAATCTTCTGGGCTGGTCTGAAATGGACCTGCTGTTTAAACGTTACTTTTGTGAACCTTTTTTTATAAATTAAATTTCAAACTTTTGTGTTGGTAATTTTTTAAATGCATACAAATTTATAAGAGAGAAGACAACAAAGTATATTTTGTGAATTTTTCTGTATAAATATTAATGAAAGCCAAAGGCATTAGGACATAGTCTTCTTAGAAGCTGCTGTCAAATGAACAAGACAAGGTTAATACTGTACTTCAGTCATCTAATGGTATCTCATTACACTGATATTAAAATGCTGAGGGTTTTTAATTGGCCCTACATCCCCCTTTAGCCTGTTTCTCTTGAGGTTCCTGGTACTGCACCTCTGTGGTGCTCTGGGTTTGTGTAGAGCTGAGATTAAATAACCCATCATAGGGCTCGTCTGCGCACAGTGCTTTCAGTTATGTATTGCTTAGAAAGGCATGACAAAGTTTGCATGAGTCTTTGGTCTCTTTAAATGGATGCATAATGAGGATTGTTGGAAAGATAGTGACTGTGTCTTCCTAAGGATGGAGGAGACCAGGGTGCCTCTGGAACTTAGGAAATAAAATAGGTGAAAATAGAACTTCCTGGATTTCTTTCAGCTGGAGCCAGGAGTCTGTTCACAGACTCTCCTACTAAGCGCTTTTGAAAAAGGGGTCTGTAGAATAATGTAGGTGTCAGTATTTTGGACATGCTGTTCAGTGTGAAGAAAGTTCCTTTTAGAACTGATTGCACTGTTACACTTCTTAATTAATGAATGCAGTAACAGGCAGTTTAATTATGTTAGCCTTCTGCTTAACAAAGGCAACAGGTAATTTTTCAGTACTAGGATTGGATAGTTACTGCATGTTTTAACAAATGTGACCATTACTTTTAATAATGTTGACCAAAACTTGAAGGAGTGGAAAAAGAAACGGTAAGGAATTCATTTAGATGTGAATAGATGCTGCAAAGGGTAATGCATAAAAATGTTCTTCAGCTTGAAAAAACAAAACACAGAACATTGAATTTCTTCTAGGTCTGCTTTTGTATAAAGAAGCTGAGTCTACTCTTAACCCTAGGAAATGAGAGATTCCATTTTTTTTTTCCTGGTATTGCTATGAGCCTAGCTTTAGCCAGGTCAGTTAAATCCAGAACTGTAAGAATGATTAGGCTTTTGTTGCTATACATTGCTAGGCTTAAGTGCCTCAGGGCTTTGGCTTGAGGCTTTGTAAAATTGCCTTTTATTTAAATTCTCTGCAAGTAATTGCAATTTGGGCATTCCACATTGCAGCTGAACAACACAAACCAAGTGCAAGCTGCCATGTCCATACTTCTGTTACGTTTGCAGCTGGATCCTCTGCTGTGCTGAGTTTCTTCACTGATGCTTCAAGAGTGGGCAGGTGGCTCAGATCTTCTTTCCTTATTGTTCTAACTTTGGAAGACTGACATAACATGGTCCTCACTCTTACACCCAAATTCATGCTGCTCTTTAGGGACATGCTTCCTGCCAGGGTGTCAGAAGGCTCCTGCCATGACCTGTGAAGTGCAGGGTGTGACAGGCAGTGTTTGGCTGCAGGCGGTGTTGCCTGCCAGGAGCAGATGAGTGTTGAGTCCCTCGGCAGATGGAGCAGTGAGTCAGCCTAAGGCGCTGCAAGGGCAAAGCAAAGGCTTTGACCTGTGTGCAGAGGGGCTAAACAGCAATATCCATTGCAGCTCTGGAGGAAAGATTGGCCTCTTGGTTATAGGGGAGGGATTGCAGTCTCAATGGAGAAATGCACGAGGAGTATTATGGCATGGCCTACGCATGCAAACAGTGCTGGATGGATTTTATGCAAATATCCAGAGAGAATTTATAACCTTAGATCTCCACAGAGATTGTAGGGTGTTCCAAGAATGGAAGAGCGTATGAAGAAACTGGATGTGTTTGCCATATGATGATGCCTTTTTTCCTTCTCCATTCTGGGGAAGGGAGTATTTGCAAGGCACATTCAGTCCCTGTTCTGTGTTGTCTTCTCTGTGTCATGGTGTGCCCTTCTAATATAAGTAAGGTGCTAACAGTAATAGATGAAAATTCAGTCTCAAAAAATTAGGATGTCTTGTCTGCAGTGTAATGCTGTAATGAACTAAGGTTCTCTAATTTTATATGACACCATCCTCTCAGTCTTGAGCTTCAAATTCCAGCTGTGAGTCTGTCACAGTGATCCTCATCCTAGTAAGTGAAATGTTCTGGTTTTATTTATGTGCGTAATTACAGATACTCTGTGCTGCTGCTGCAGAGAATAGGAGAGGTATGTTGGCAGAAATGGCAAATTTCAAGTAGTTGTAGTGTCTGGGAAAGAAAAGTCACAGTGCAGTCTGAAGTGAGGGGAGTAGGGGTAAGGTATTAGTGTAGGCGCTGGATGATCGTTTGGTGTTCCCTATATTCATTCCACTTTCTGGTAGCCTTTGGGGCACATAGCTGGACCATGTAAATAGCTTCTCACCTGCTAGCTGCTCCAGCAGCACAAGGGGGCTTGCTGTCCTGGAAATTCCTTTGAAGCTCAGGTGGGCTTCAGAGCAGCCCAGTACACAGCAGTAGTGGTGTCACCTACCTGTGTCCTCCGCTGCCATGGCAGTGTTTGAGCCAGGTGTAGGGTCTGACTTGCAGCTGATTTTCAAACTGACACCTGGTGCATCACCAGGATCAGATTGCTGACAAGTATTTAGAAGACCTGGAGCCTTTCGTCCATGCCACAGCAGAATGTTGGGGGTTTTTTTTTGTTGTTGTTTTTTGTTGTTGTTGTTCTTGTTTTCTGTTTGGGATCTAAATCCTCCTAAACAGAGGATAATACATAGAGGTGTATTGTAAAGCTTACATTGTTATCTATTGTGTAACAATAGAGAATTGCTTTAGTGTCCCTGCATTCCTAGCAGAGTTGCTTGTTTTCCATGTGTTTTCTGCAGATGCTGGCATAGGATGGCTCAATTTAGTTCATAGATTTGCTGTGTTGTTTTGTCAGAGAAATTTGATGACGTGCAGAAAATAATTGGGATATTTTAATGTAAATCTGTGACAGTGGCAGTTGTAGAACAGGAAGATTTTTTCTGGCACTGACTTGTACATGTGGATGTTTGCCTGCAGAAATGCTGGACTGTCACACATATACTGGTGCAAAGTAATTTGCAGTTGTTTAAAGCATTGTCTTGGCAAGATAATAGTATTGTTTATTAAAAAAAACCCCATAGCTATTGTATGATATATGGCAAGTAAAAATCTTAGTGCATTTTTCAGGGCTGTCAGCTGAAAATCTCTATAGAGTGAAGCTTTTCTAACCAACGGTTAAAGTTGGTTAAAGACAGTTAAGTCTAGTAAAAGTCTCTGGGAACGAGGAGAAAGAGGCAAGTTATTAATTTGTTTTCCTTGGGGTTTGCATCCGTTTGGGAGATTAGTGGGACGTTTTGCCTTAGAGAGCCCTCTAGCGGTGGAAGACATAGTAAACGTGGGAGGGGTTGGGTTTGGGATGGGTTTTTAACGGGGTTACTGAAATAGGAGGAGGTTTGGGGTTGGTTTTGGTTTCTAGTTTATTTATTTTTAGTGCAAAAGGTGTTTCTCTACTCATATCAGTCATGCATTAATACATGTTTTACACATAACTGAAAGCAGCTTGCTAAACCTCACATTGCATTGTCCCACATATATGTAGAGATACCTGCAAATTGAAGAATGAATTTGAATAGAAGTTACATTTTGCTACTGATCTGGAACAAGTGAGAAGGAAAAGCATCACCTGACTTTATAAAGTGCCCCTCTGACACCTGTAATGCTATATTACTGAAGGATAAAAACAGCCTGAGGTTTTGGATTTTATATTCTTATGCCAGTATTAATAAGCAATGTGGTAAGACATATTTTATCTGGCTTCGAGGCTGTGGTTTGTTTTCATACTTCAATATTTAATTTCTTGTTTTGTCTTTTTGGCTTTATTTTATGAACTACAGTGTTGCTGAAAAATACTTTTGATGATGTCTGCCTTTAGTTTTGACTTTTCTCTGTCAGTTCTAGTTGCTGTAAAGTTAGTCAAATTTGAGAAGAGACAGAAACAATTGGTACATAGTAGGGGCTGCAGGTATTAGAAAGTTTTACTTAAATCAACAAGTATAAAATTTCTTTTGTTAATTGCTACTGTACGTCTGGAATCCTATCTGAGTAAAAATAGTAATGGTTTGCTTTTCTGAGACATTCAACACTGCAAGCTCTGACTTCTGTGGAAGCTGCAAGATCTGAGGTGCTTTTGAAAATCTTGCCAGAGTGTCAGAGGAGGAAAGCAAATATATCAAATTATCACCATGCCTTTATCTTTCAGGGCAGGACAGTGTTGCACCAGGAAAGTGGCTTCATTGCCAAACACATCATCTTTCCTTTCAGAACACTCCTACACTGTTCCTGCCTAATCCTCTTCTGACAGCAAAATACTGTAATAATACAAATACCCTGAGAGCAGTGAGTGTAGAAGTGGGTCATTAAAGAAAATATTTGCTCATAGGATTGTGACACAAGATCATGTGTAGTAATGTTGGCTAAATGCTGTGACTACACAAGTTTATATAAAAATTTTCATACCGTTATATTCAAAAGAAACATGCAGGATGTTTATTTTGGAGAACTGAGGAGTGGGAGGGAATGTTCTACAAGTATTTCACAGGTTAGGGAAGAGAGAGCTCTTCAGGTATACTTTCTATGGGATGACTGTACTCCTGTGTCACTGCACCCTTATTCTCAGAAGACATAGCCCTAGCCTGGGACCTGTGTGACCTATCTGTGAACCACATACAACTGCAGAACCACTGCTGCTCATCTTTGTCACTTTTACACTTTTGCAGTATGAATACTGACTGAAGGCAAAAACTGTATGAAGCAGGACTGAAGAGGAGCAGCTGCTTTCTGATACTGCGTGTACGTCCTTTCGGCAAGGACTTACTGCAGCTATTATTTATGCAGAGTTTTTAAAAAAATCTTTGCTTTGGTGTGCTGATACCTCATCACTGAAGGGAAGAAAACATGGGCTTTTGCTGCTCAGATTTTTGAAAAATGCCCAGTAAGATGCTTTGGGAAATTTGCCCAAAGTAAGCTTACATGTATTGTGTTTAGGAGAGGGAGGCATATTCAACAACCATTTTCTACGGACCAGGCTATTTTAGAAATGTAGCAGCTGAATTTTCTGAGAGTCATGCTTTGCTTAGGAAAATACTGGAGTGGCTTTTCTTGTGTCTGTCAGAGAGTTTAAATCAAACAAAGAACCTTGAAGAAGTAAGTCTTTAAAGATTCGAAGGGATGGGCTTTAGGGTAAATGTATCCTGTCTTTAAGGAAACTGACATTTGTCTCCTCATGTTGTACCGCAGGTTTTTGTGCTTTGTGTGATGATGGGAATTAGTTTGAAGCCAGGCTGATGATTGATTGAATTGAGTCAACTTTTGTTGAGGTTTCCAAAACATTGCACAAGAGGTTTGAGGGGAAAAAGTTTGGGGGCATGTGACAGTTAATCTTATTAGCAGTAAGAATGAAGTTTAAGCATACTGTTCAAAATTCACTGAGTTCTGTGCTGCTCTTTGTTTTAATTAACAATCTCCTGCATAGATTGGGAGTGTAAACTTCTTTCCACTTTAGTCCAATTAAATCATGCTTGGAAGCTGTCAATGGTGAAGGGAACTCCTCCCTACCCCCCTTCTTTTAATTGTTCAGTGAGTCTGTTGAATAATGAAAGAATTTTCCTGACAGGATTTTGTTGTGTTTCCTGTTCTTGATGAATTATTGCAGAGGATAGACGACAATCTTTTGTCGAAAATGCATTGGAATGACTCATCCAATTCCTCAGAAAGTGACAATGAAGCTCATTCAGCCTTCACACAGACTGAGCACAACATAGTTGCAGCTTACTTAATAACAGCAGGTATGAGCATTGGCAAATTGTTGCGTAACTTTCTAAAATAGAACTTGTAGATCTGAATGCTCATTTTGTACAGTAACAGTGATGATATTTTATTTTGTATTAGACAGATGTCTGATGGCTTTTCTCCGTGTTTACTGACAAGTTAGCAATCAGCTGCCTGACTGAAATATGCAGAAACATCTGAAGTGTGCAGAATCTAAGTTTTCTGCTCTATATTTGAAGGCAACGTTGTGTCTCAAAAAATACATTTTGTTGATATGTAATTATAGAAGAGAGTGAGAATTAGTTTCTGCCAGCTTGCAAAAGAGATAAAAATAGGGCATAGCTGTCACATCTTGCATTTTTCTGTGATGTGCTTGAAGCTATCTTGAGATTTCTCCTGGGCCACATGTTTGTAGTAATATATGTGTAGTCTGAGCATGTGAGCGGGTGTCTGTTAGGGGGATGTAAGGGGAAGGGTTGGAATGTGACTTGGAGGGAGGGAGCTGGTCATTAATCAGAGAAGAGCAGATTCCAGTTGCAGCTGTATTTTTCACCAATGACACGTGTTAGAAAAGCACGCTGCGAGGCTTCACATCGTGTTCGTTCCCTGTGACTACAGTGGTCTTTGGCTAAACTTGAATGATAATAGAATTGTTTTTATTCTCCCTTTAAAAACTTGCTCGATGTATAACCACAACTTCTTCAGTAGTGCTTTTCTGAAGCATTCAGTGCCATAGTAATGAAATAGCCACCTAACCAAAACTGAAACCTACTGTGTTTAAAAACAAGCCTTCTATACATTTATTATGGAAAATCAAATCAGTTTAGTCTTTATTCATTGACTGTATAATTTTTTTTCCATGCTTTAGTTAGATTTTAAAATATTAATGTATTTCACATTGATATGAAATAGCATTGCTGATGGTTGTGTTTTATTTAGCATATATGTCTGAAGTGGTGAGTATCAAATTGCCATTCTGGAAAAGTGGGTATTTTTGGATGCAAAGACAATAATTTATTTAAGGTATTTGGAGAAATTAATAGAACAGCTATGCAGAGCAGTAGGTTTCTTAAGAAGCTGTAGAGATAAATAATGGCCAAGTTTTGGAAGCCTATCTATCTATCTTTCTCTCCATCTATCTAGATATTCTATAGATATAATATATATATATTTATTAAAATTGATTATGTAGTATGTAACAAGGTGATATTTTCAGATAGTTTTGATCAGCTGGTGTTTGGGATCAAAGCTACCATTGGTGATCATAGGGTATCAATGGAATTAGCCAGAATCAACCCAGCTCTTCTTTCTTAATCTTACATGGAAGTTAAATGTCTTGGGGGGGGG